>JAJEKV010000441.1:0-200813 GCA_021234155.1 Isoetes taiwanensis
ACAGCCATTTCGCAAATGGAAGAGATGAAAAGGTAAACAGATTTCAAAAATTCAGTCCTAAGATCTATCGTGTAGAAATAGGGTTAGGGTTCTTTTGTTCATCTATTTTTAGTTGCACTGGAGTACATGGATGCTAAGGGTTTACTACAGCAAACGAATCGGAATGCAGAGCTGTGATGCACCATGCCCAAGCATAGCTGATGATTCCTTAGAACCAGAGGAGCAAGGATAATGAGACATCTGCTGAGGAGAATGAACCCGGTATGACTGCATTTGAAGCGGTATGAGCAGGAAACACTTAGCTGGTGCTGCAGATGCTTGGATCCTACTTGGGATATTATTGGAATGCAGCTAATGACCTTCTGCATACATTTTTGTCATTGAACTTTAGTTGAGATGGGACAGGTTCGTAGCAACAATCGGAAGTGTTTTATGTTTGCACAAGATGTGACGAGATGTCATGATCACCGATGAACAGAGTATTCCACGATACATGCTTAATCGCAGATGCTTATGAGGGGTGGGCACTTAGTGTCTGAATCATTCATTTACGAGGGTGTCAATAGCAAATAATGTCAAGAATTGGAGTCTATTTACAATTTTGTAATGGTAAAAGATGAATTATTCTGGCATGGAGACGAAAACATCTGGGAGGCGTAACCTGATACCCGGAGAATGCCGAGGCGTTTTGCATTGCTTCTAAAAGGATATTGGAAACCGCCACAAATCTGATGGAGGTCAAATGGGCTCATCTCATGATCATGAAAGACAAGGATTAGGCCGAAGTACATTTTTGGGTAATATTCTTGTTGATGTATATGGAAGATCTGGAAGTTTAGATGATGCTCGGGTAATTTTTTGAGGAAGATGCATGTATGGAAATGTTTATTCTTGAATGCTATAATTTCAACGTACATCAATAATGGGCATTGTAAAAAGCTGCTTTACGGCTGCTTGGAAAAATACACAAAAGTGGAATTAGGCCTGATAAGTGTACAATTGCTACGCTCTTTCTGCCTGTACTGAGCTAGAAGAAGGCAAACAAATCCATGAGTGCAGCATTATCAATGGATTAAGTTAAAAGGCTTCGTTTATAATGCTCTTATTAGCATGTATGGAAAGTGTGGAAGTATAGAAAATGCGCATTATGTTTGACAAAATAGCTCAGCCAATTTTTGATCTCAAGTGGAATGCAATGTTAAATGCTTACGTGCAGAATGCATTCAAAAGATACAGTAGTTCTTTTTCGGGGAAAATGCAGATGAAAGGTGTGAAACCAAATGAAGTAACCTACACTATTATTATTTTTTTTGGGGCATTGGCCAATCTGGAAAAAGCATTAGAAAGAGTGGAATTGCATAAAAAGAAGTCATGCATTTAAATGTTGAACTAGATGTCATTCTCCAAGGGAACCTCCATTGTTAAAATGTGGCAAATGTGCCCGGTATGCATAATGCACTTGCTGTGTTTATCAGCCTCCCTGAAAAGGGAACATTATTTCCATGGAATACCGATTATTTACAGCATACTTTAAAAGTGGGTTAGTGATCAATGTTCTTCATCTTTTTTTAATGCAATGCACAATAACCATTCAAGGAGCGAACAATTTTACATTTGTGGCTACGTTCTTTTCTGCATGCAGTTATGCGGAGTTTGTTTCAAGCTCACAACTATTTTAATTTGATGGCTGGAAATTATGGCATTGTACCAACAGTGGAGCATTATGGGTGTATAAGTGACCTCATGGGGCGTGCAGGAAGGCTAGATGTGGCAGAGGACTTCATAGACAGTATGCCTCTTGACCCAGATGCAAAATTATGGACAAGCTTCCTTGCTGCTTGTCGGTACATGGAAGACATGAAGCGTGGGAGCGTAGTGCATGGTGTCTGTTTGAGTTGGATCAGACAATACTGCACCATATTTGCTACTTTCTAGCATCTATGCCTGATACATAGAGTGGGATGGATGGGAAACATATGAAATGGGACAAATTGAAGGCAGCAAGTGGGATCTATGCACCAAGGAGATACATGAGGTCCGTTTGTATGTTTAATGAGCAGAAAAGAAAAACAATATGCTGCTTATTCATGCGAATAGACTACAATTGGTTGAAATAGAATGTAGATGTTAATAATACAATAGGTTTACTTTCTACTATTCTGAATTTTTAAAAGCTTGGGGGTAGGGTTGCAGTGAAAATGATATATGTTTTAGGCTTTCTTGTGGGATTATGTGTATTATCAGATTCTTACCACTAAAAAATAAAATTGATAAAAGTTTCAACTATATGCTCACAGAAACCTTTCTCCTTCTGTGGTTGTTACAGAGACTCTTGATGGATCAAGGACATCTAGATGGTTTCTGGAACATGTTTTTAGAGTTGAGAACCATTCTGTATAGCTGTGGCAAAGGACTGTAATATATTGTTTATGTGGCTTATACTCAGCTGTGCAATGTTTTATGATCACACCTATCATCTCCTATTCTGTATAGATGTGGCAAAGAACTGTAATATACACTTTTTATGTGCTTCTACATACTCAGCTGTGCAATGGTTTTATGATCACACTTATCATCACCGCATCTTTCTTGGTATGCTCTATACTTCTTCATTATATATAGGCACTTAGGAGTCAAAATAGGGTTACAATGTTGATTTTTTAAGTGCATATGTTGAAAAGAGTATTTGTACAAAGGTGATTCTGAGGGTCCCATCATTGAATAATATTGAATCAGTCCTAAACTTAGTTGGGCTGTTGAAGCGCATCTGATGGAAGGGGCCTACATCTGTTCAGAAAGTCGGCGTGATTGCCCGCTGGCTGACCTTACAGTTGCATGGCTTATGGAACTTGATAAGAATATTACTTGCCAGCAAGATGCTTAGCACCTATTTTCAATCAGATACAAAGCAGGTATATTTTATGTACTTGAATTATTGACTCCAAAGTTTTGTTAGTGTTCAAAAATTGTTATTGATTAAAAGTCATCCATTATCAGTTAATGTATATATGATGGCAATACTACCATGTATCTGGTTTATTGCATTTTGAATTGATTTCAAATGGTCCCAGTAGTATTATAATCTGAGTGTGTGTTGCAAATTCATGTTGCCTCACTTCTAATGCAAATTCATGTTGCCTCACTTCTAATGCCTCTTCTTAGCAATATGTGGCCAGGTGTATGTTGCGCTGGCCAGTATGTCAAGGAGATTACAGTTACCAATGATGTGTGGTTGGCATTAGGAAGCTGTATACAAGTCCAACAAATACATCAGGAAAGCGTAGCCCTTGGAGTTTATCAGTCACTGGACTTGCACTTGGAAAAATGTAGTGCTGCTACATTTTCTCTATGTTATACACAGGTATTGAAGCTTATATGCAGTAACCCACCGATGGGATTCACCGGCTGGAGCATAGGAGGGTTGCAAAAAGAACACCCGCAGTGACTGATGAAGCCACAATTTGATCAGAAGTTTTTGCAATTATAACATGTCACAGTGCTATTTTCATTTTCTCACCAGCTGTTGATCACTGTGATGGGCGGCTTTATGTGAGTATGATTATTGATGTATCAAACTCGGGATGCTCATTCTTTAACATTAATACTACTTTTGTATAGGTTGCAAGTCGTCTGGCTTTTTTTTTTTTTTTTTTTTTGCCATAGCTACCTGGAAACCATATATCAGGTGGCGTTATAACCTGAATCTTGAAAGAACCATATACACATGCTGAATGATAGCTGGCAATAATGGTTATGTTTATGTGGCCACTGTTATCAGAAGTACTGTATATGCTTTTGTAGCACAAACTGGGCGTGGGCCCGGTTAAAGTGGGTCCATTTAGTACCTTGGGATTGTTTTCAAGGGTTGACACTACAGGTAACTTATGTTTAGTTGTTTACTAATTATATTAGGAACTAGATGACCAAAATTGGATGCATTACTGAAATAACACCACATTTGCATCATCAAGTACAGATAATGAGTGCAATCATATATAATGATATCTCCATATGAAAGTTCCCAAGCGGACGAATGTGCCATATTGTTTAAATGTCCCTAAGCAGAAGAGTATTGGGAAAGGTAGATGGATTTTAAGCTTTCTTTGCTATACCGTGAAAGGGCCATTGATAAACTAAATAGAGAATGAAAGAAAGGAAAAGAATAAACATCTACTTCAGATCCATATAGGATCTATGGGACCAGACAATTGTGTTCTCTAGGACAGTTCCTAGTTTATGACTCTGTTATCCCTGAAGGTCTGCATATAAAAATAACAAAAGATAAAATAGAAATTAATCCTTTGCTGTGACTCTAATTAAGCTAGTTTTAGTTATGCTGTGGTATTCTGTTTACCTCGACCCAAAAAGACTTTTGATTGCTTTCTTGCTTTCGTCAAAGTCGTATCTTCAGAATCACATATCTTTTTCTGATATTTCTATTCTTAATATCCACAGTGCCTGGACTGACCTGATTATTTTTAGGTAACATTCTTCTAAGTTAAGGTCAGTTGAAAGGTGTCATGATAGTTTATGAGCTCTGTTGGTGTTCTTGAGACATCCTGCGATTGGATTAAGATCCCAACAGTAATGAATGCCATTTTGGCGAGGTTGGTTAGTTCTTGATGGTTGAGAAATATCACAGAAATGGTTTATCAGATGTTACTGAATCTGGAGAACTGAATAATGCTATGGTTGACCTTGGAGAACAAGTATGATTTACAGAATTGGGTCAAACTCCTCAGAACATATAACTGCAGATGTCTTCAAGAGAGGACACTTATAAGCAAATATTTTGCAGATTCAAGCTCATTCGTCAATTGCGGCAGCCAACTCCGATCCCAACTCCTGATGTCGTTTGCCAAATGTCGAATACCTTTTTCGTCAAAGATGTGGGCAACGTCCCCAAATTCTTGAACGGAACTAAAACATTTTCGACAAAAAGAAAAAAAAACAAAAGCATACCAAATCTTGACCAAACTTGGAATCTGGCAAAATCTTTGCCGCAAATAAACTGCAGATCGACCCTTTTCTCTTTCAAAAAACTTGCAAGATGGAATGAATCTCTGCATAGATTTTTCGAGCTACCACATTCTCCGTTCTAGACAAATTCTTGCAAACAAATTGCAAGATCTACCCAACAATGTGTGATTCTAATGAATCTGTTTTAGCTTGTAAATTTTCAGCAAGAAGCACTCAATCCTCACAAAATTTTATTAATGCTAACTCCCAGCCATTCCTGAGCGAGCTTTGATACCATGTAGACATTGTAACATATCATGGTGGAAGAAAGCTACAAAGATGAGTGCCTAGCTCCAGGAAAAACAGACCAGCTACGATATACGTGACTATAGCTTATATGACGAGTGCCATGTCAGCAGCAGCGTGCAGTGTGCCAGGTCAGCAGTGTGACGTCATCATACACGTCAGCATATAGATCTAACAATATGATTGCATGCGGCACAGAGGCTTTGCTCATAATCATTTTGGACAGAAAATAGACTTGCAGTCTTTCTATTTGAAGCCATTCTTTGGCGTCATGTCCATCCCCCACATCAAGACTCCGTATAGAGCAGCTGGTCTAACTAAGGTATTGAAAAGATGAAGCTTTGCTGGGACATCCTGAAAATCCACTCTGAAACATTTTCTAGCATTGCAAGCGAGGCATATCCTATTGTGAGTCCTGCATATGCTGCATCTTTCATGATAAAAGACGGGACCCTTAAATTGCACACCCAAGTAAGTATAATAAGAGACCACTTCCACTTGTTGATTCCTGAAAAAGAAGGGGCGGCGATGCATGCAAGCACATGACGTGTTTTGTCCAAGTTCACTTTGAGCTCTCTTTGCACGCAAAATTTCTCAAGTGCCAAGAAATGATGCTGAAGGCCTTCAGGAGAAGAGGATATAAACATCATCCGCATATAGAGGGATGGATATGCACCCATCAGGTAAAGCAGATCCGTCACCTCCGAGCGCTGCTATGAAGCTTTCCATCTCGTCAATGTACAAACTGAAGAGTGTAGGGGATAAGGGACAGCCATGTTTAACCCCAGTTGTGCTGCTTATTTCATCCGACCAGCCTCCGGGCACATTAATTCTTGCCAAAACATTGTCATAGAGCATCAAAATAGCCCATATGACTTGCTGCGACAATCCCAGTTCAATAAGTCTATGAAATAGGCGGTTCCGAGGGATCGTATCAAAGGCTTTGCGGAAATCTACAAAGCAGCAATACACTTTTGTTTTCCTGGCTTTAGCTTCCTCAATGATAGACCGCAAGGTAAGATATGAACTATTGTTGAGAAGTTTTTCCTGAGACCAGCCTGACCCTTTGCTCTAAGGAAATTTATCTCCGCGTGTTCACTGATAATCAAGTCCAATGCACATCATATAATCTTGCCATGACATGTCCAATCATTATAAGGCGGTAGTGGTTTGCATTCATTGGATCTCCAGCCTTAAAAATTGGATTGATGATATTAATGGTCCATGCTTTTAGAAAGCCTGAGCATATTATCTCGTTGAATAAATCTGCCACAACAGGCGCAAGGGTATCCATTCCATGGATCAGAAATTCAGCCTGCAGGTCCTCACAATCTTTTGTTTTCCCAATGTTCAATTTGCTTATAGCTTCTCAGATAAGGGGAGTAGAGAAAAGAGAGGCGGATTGGGGCCGGGGCTGCAATTCAATGTCCAGCAAATCTGCTTTTCCCACATCTAGGAGCGTTGAAGCATAAGTGATCCACACTTTTGGGTCTTTAAGGGGCAAGTCAGATTTCTTAGCAAGAAACTTCTGCCAAAATTTAGCAAATTTATTACTGTACAACAAGTTAAGCATGTCTTCCATCACTTGCTTTATATATATTCTATTTTTCATCTGGATCAGCTTTTTGTATGATAAATTAGTCGCAACAGCTGTAGAAGAGCAGGTTGCCAATTCTTCCTTGAGCTGCTTGTGAAGGTTTTTGCATTCTTCGTCATACCAAGTGTTTTGGGGCATTTGTGCACGCTGTTTGCGGAAAGAGCAAAGCTTGTGCGGGAAAGTGTTTAGGCAGGCTTGATGTATGGCAGATGTGAGCAAAGTGGCCTTTCCTTCCACAGTATGAAAGATATGGATGTCCCTCAATCGTGTATTAAGCTCAAGATTATAGATAAGATCAAGAGAGTGGTCAAAATCAAAACGAAATTAGGGGCAAGCTTGTGCTATAGCAAGCAGTCGTAGATTACATAGTTACACATTTCACGAGAGGAGAATTACATCAGCCCTGCTTTTGCAAACATTCTGGTGATAGCGAAACATAAAGAACGCACATAATATGACAATGCTTTTATGCTGACATGGCATATACGGCAGCTACTCCTTATGGACAGATTGTGTTAGCCTGGAATACATTGGTATTGCAAGATTTGCATTGCATTTAGAGTGGAATTGTAAAATGACCACTATTAGTTGCCTTAGGTTCTACTCTAACCAAATATAACATTGTTTGTTTTCTACTCTTTTATATCATGGGCAGTACTTACCCATGTGTAAATCACATATAAATGCAAATATTTACTAGGGTTGAAGGGCTGGGATATGTTTTTCAAATGTTACAAGCTTTAACTAATCTACAATTAGCAGGCTGGGTTATCATTGGATCCCTAGATGGGAACTTGTATGCTATCTCACCAGATGGTTCAACTGTACAGAAATATCTTTCTGATACAGCTTTTGACTCTGTCATACAATATCCTCCTTATCTCAGCTGTGATGGAAGTAGTGTATGCAGCTGTCATGAAGTTAGCTCAAAAACTATTTCATATTTTGATGGTACTCCTGTGGCATCATACATTGATCACAAAAGGGTGTGTGGATTTATCAGATGAATGTGAATGCGGGTTGTATACTGGAGAAATTTGTACCCAGGTTGGAACCTCACCTTAAGTTACTTTTTTTGAATCCCCACTTGACTAATATTTGCTTTCCCATTGCAGAAGCTGGTGTCTTGGATCCTGATAGTACTGGTTACTTGATTTCATCCAGCTTAATTTTAGCTTTGGTTTCTCAAAGTAAGCTCATAAATATTTATTTGCCAATTAACTGCAACATATCTATTGAGTCAAATACACATAGATTGTCTTTGCTGAGAATTGATGTTAATATCATTAACGGGTTCTCAGACGCATAATTGCTATTTAGAGAATGCATGATCACTGAAGTTAAACTTATTTATTATTCTACAGTCAGTAGGATTCCTCAGCATTGTCAGTAGGGGAACTTGTGATTACATAAGAAGTCCAATAGGAGAGCATAGACACTTTTGGAAGGGATGTTATACAGAGTTTCGAATAGACAGTATAATGGCATCAATCATTAAACATCTTCAAGGGGATCTTTGAACATTACAGAATAAACACGAGATATCGGCCAAAAGGAACTAGAATGTTTGATGCTTAGGTCTGAAACAATATTGTGGATGTGAAAAGCTTCTAAGACTTGGCCATTGAGCAATTGTGTCTAAATATTTAGAATAAGACCTGTCCAGTCATCTTGATATTCAGGTTTGGTGGTGAAAATGTCTTTGTGGCCAAGCCAATTGATTCTCAGATTTATCTGCTCCATGATTTAACATTTGATCTTTTTCAAGTGTTGGCTAACTCAGAGATCAATTTGGACTTCAAGGATCACCAACAAATTATTTATTTCTATTTATTGCCACTAGTATTTCAGCCATTAGGTTGGAAAACTCAATTTTGGTGTCCTTATGTAGGTCCAATATTCGACATCCAATTCTGGCTGAATTACTGACTTGTAGCATGCATTATATTGCCACTAGTATTGGAACCATTAGGTTGGAGAACTCAATTTTGGTGTCCTTATGTAAGTCCAATATTTGGCTTCCAATTCTGACTGACTTGTAGATGCATTATATTGAAGCAAGCACTACATTACTTTGTTGAGGACTTAAATTGATGGGTTGGAAAGAGAAATGCTTTCTCACTGCCTTCGAGGTTTTATGGTTCTATAATGTTGGGTGATAAGAGTATTAAGAAACACTTCTATTTTCTCTGACTGAATTTAGGGCAAAACAGCCTTCATTTTGCCATTTGCCATTGTTTTTACTGTGGCCTTTGCTGATAATTGCACTTTCCCAAAAAGAATTGCTTAGCAAAAAGAGAGCTTTTATTAATGCCTTTAAGATCTCATGGTTCTGGGTGATATGGTATTAAGAAACACAACTTCTATTTCTTTCGGCTGAATTTGGGGCAACAACAAAAGATACATAAAATGAAGATTTCATCAGTTTTGCATTAGTTTACCGTTTTTTTTTTGTTTATTTTCAGATCTCACGGAGAAAGGACTATGTACAAATGCAGGTAAGCGTCTAAGTTTCTGCTCATTTGATATCAGGAATGTCCTTGTTGTAAGCAAAGAAAAGTTTCTAAAAGTGAGAACAAACTCATGGTTTCTGCAGAGTATGGCTCATCTATGGGCTGCTTGGTGCATTCCTCTTTTCCAAAGCTTCCAGGTTATTTCTTCTTTGTCCCTTGGTATACAAGCGTAATATTTGACTTTGTTGTGTTCATGGACTTTGTTGTTGCCCTTTCTGTTACATAGGGATAGGAAACATTGTAGTAATGGTACCAGGTTAATTTACTAACATTGGGACAGTGTGCTGTCCTTTACTGCATTAGCCTCTAGGTAATTGCATTATATGATATTGTAGCTCTTCATGTTAATATTTAGTTTCTGGTATTTAGTGGTTCATCTCAAACTTCATGAGTGGCCCTATCCTGTTCATCCCTGGCCATTCCAATTTTACCTGACCGTCAGAACACTCTAGGACTTCCCAGAAGAAACACTCTTATTCAGCTCCAGAAGAAACTTCTTCATGTGTATTGCGCACACAACTTGCTAAAGAGACATCATGAGATCAAAACAACTCCAAAATGTTCAAGCCTAACAGGAAGGTAGCAGAAAGGTAGGCCACCCATTGAATAAGGATGAAGGGCTAAACAGATAGCAGAAGACTACATTGCCAAAAAACAATATAGCAAATTTAGGATGGGAAGTCTTGGCCTGAGAATTGAAAGAGATAGATGGGGAAAGCTAGAAAAGAGGAAAGAAGGTTATGCAAAACTTAATCAGGCTGGAGGATGAAGCACATATGATCATAGGTTGACAAGTAGTATATAAGCACATCAGGCGCAAATTCCCAACGGTAAAAGTGGGGGAGGATGAAGCATATATGATCATAGGCTGATACATCAGGTGGCCAAAACCTGGGAGATGACTGAGGCTGGAAGCGAGAACATGGCTGAAGAACATGATGATAATGGGATTATAATTTGACCCAGAACAAACCCATAAAAGCTCAGATCTAATTTAATTCAAAAATGACATATGCCCTGATAAGGTCTTTGGAAACCTGAGGAAAAAAAAAAAAAACAATCTGACGTGGCATATATCTTAGCCTTTGATTTGTAGATTGTATGGTCTGGATCTGTGCCACATCAGGTGAGGGCTGTCAGGTGAGGGCTGTAAAACAAAGGTGTCCCAAAAAAGAAGACAAGCTAAACCCGCATGATGATGGGTCACATACACGGCTGTAGCTTATTTAGGTTCGCTGTTGCTTCACAGTCCCAAGGCCGTATACCGGCTATGTCGTCCAGAAAATGTATTCTATTCTATTCTACTCTATTTCTTTGTCTTGCTGGTTAGACTTCGTCTGTCATCAGCCACATCATGCATGGTGATCTGTAAGAACTGCATGGAGACATACTCAGTTGAATTTTGGTTCTAAATCTAACTTGCCTTCTTGGTTTTTGACTTTGCAGACTATGATACGTCAAGGTTGAAGGGCTACTATTTGGGAATACCATTTCTGTTTCTTCTAATTGCTGTGTCAGCTATATGCATATATGATCGTATAGACAGAACATTTGATGCTAATCAAAGAAAGAAGAGGAGACAAAGACGGAAAGACATTGGAGTTCCAAAGCATCCGGTATGGTTACCTTTTAAGTTTCCCTCTCTGGTGTAGTTTCTAAGTCGAGCATCCTTCTAATTTACCTGACAGATTAATGTCTTGCAAACGTTTGCAACACAATATGATAACAGTTGCACTTAAGGTTGCTACCCAAAATTCATTTACATGAAGCTGCAATTTTATCTTATGTCAGGGGACCTTAGTCAGGAAAAAGGAGTCAATTGAAGAATCACTTGGTGAGCTAAGAGTTTCCCTCTTAAAGAACCCAGATTCCACGAAGATCCAAAGTAAATTGAGAAACAAATTCCAAGAATTGATATCAATAAAGAGTCTTCTTTCTCGCTTTATGGAAGGCGGTTTATATGAGGATGTTGCAGCCCAAAGCGAAGGTGAAGAAGGTTTATACAAGCCTGAAGATTTGCTTGTTCTAAATAGGGAAAGAAAAATGTCTAGTAAAGTCCCTGATGTAGGTGTTAGCGAAGAACATTTTAATCCTGGTTTAATTACAAATCCTTTGTACGATGATGGCATACAAAATTATCAAGATCTAGAGTTTGCCAACTTTCAGCCAAGGAATACACTAGGCAACAACGAATTGCAACCAGAAATACTAGAGGACCCTGTTATGGATCAAAACATACAAGATATTGAAGAAGCAAATGTCAACCTTGAGAATCTGCAACCATCTTTAGAGGAGAATTCAAATGCAGATGTAAATACACAATATTTTTAACAAGATGTCTTTGGGTCCTCACTAATATATAGCAATAATGAACTGATGTGTAATGTATAGGAGTAAGAAAATAGGGCGACGGTTGATCGGAATGGATCACAACACTGTTTTTTCTCTCTCACAATTTAATTAGAAAGAAATTCACGTTAAAAAGTTTGAAAAAATTGAGAACGTACAACTGTTCTACAATGGATTGGTGTGCCATGTGGTAGCACCAAACGTATTAGGCTGGTTAGAACTTGGAAATTTTTACCCATCAATTAAGGAAACACAAACATCTTATTGAAGTTATCTACTAAACTTTAAGTTTTGCCCATCACGAGTTGGATTTGGCCTATTGTCGAGGTGGGTTTAAATCCCACTAACTAAGTGGGAAGGGAGACGTGGGCGAGTGCAATTCTCATCGCAAGGAGTGTGTCGCATGGTAAGGCCTCCTTTAGAAAAAAAAAAAGGGGACAAAAAGCAAAGGTGCTCCCTGGGGACAAAAGCAAAGGGGTTCCATCCACATTTGATGCAATATGGTACTTCACATTTGATGCAATATGGTACTTCAAGGAGCAACTCAAGGAGTATAAGGCACTTGTGGACGAATATGAACACATGTTGATACATATATGTATAATATGCTATTATTGCATATTGCATCTTTATGGCATCCTATCTAAAATATGTATTTGTCTTTTTTTCAATACTTTATGGTGTCCCATCTAACTTTGATTTCCAGCACCGAGGCATAGAATATTCGACATTGTTCTAGATCGATGGCCACCAATTTTTAAACAAAAACTTAAATATCCAATCAGTGGTGCAAAACAACTCCATGGCCGTAAAAAATACTTTTATTCACAATATATTCACATACATCAGAAACCATAGCTTCACATCACAAAAGCACAAACACGTTAAGTTCAAAGACTCAAACACAAGACATTATTCACATTGGGCTGCCGTGATGCCTCAACACGCCAGAACTCCCATTTATAGCTCTCCTCTTGATACCGCACCGCCGGAGTGTCATGACCTGCGCCACCGGTTCTAGCTCACACAACTCCTTGATAAGGAGCCGCTCGCATAGATTGAGATGTGAGCAAAGCATCCCTCTCTCAAAGATGACTAAATCGCGGCTTCACATCGGCTCTCAATCTCCTCCGCAACAATTGTAAGCGCCATGCGGTTTTGTACGCTGTAACATACGTTCCTTAATGGACCTCTTACATCCTTGAGCACCAAATCGCACAAAATCAAACTCTCCTTCTTTCTGACTCGACTCAACAATAGATTGGTCCACGGACTCAACCTCTTCAGAGTCGCCGCTAATCACCACGACCTCTTCGCCACCATCGTGGAACTATACTCATGCCATTGCTCACAATAAAACAACAAAGCATAAGACATGTGTACATGAACATAGTTACAATGTTACATCACGCAATGTCAAATGCATTATCATTAATGTCAAGAGGGATAAATTCTGCAAAGGGATCAAGTTGTGCTCAATCGGACGGTGGCTGGACTCCACCGTAGCATATACAAGTCATCACCGCTTACTTCTCTCTCCAAACTCTCTCCTTTCCATCTTCAAATACACATGCATCCTTAACTTTTTCCTCCTCTTCCCCACTTGTTCAATTGGAACCACACCTGATTGAGATCCAAATAAAACCATCCTCACATCCTTATATGAGCAAGTTTGTGGATACAACATAATTCTCCATGCCGCTTGCACCCTCTCTAGCGACGCATATGTAGAATTGTTAGGTAAACCCATGAGCTAGCCAACCCGGAAGTTTTGGTCTATAACATGTATCTAATGGTATGGAGGAGAGACACGCCCTAATTTGCCCCCATGATAAGAAACAAAGTGCAATGCCTTTGCCATGAAATTGATTGTCAAGCACCATCGATGCTTTATCTCTAGCAATGCATACAACTCTTTGCCTATATTGATATGCTCAAGTCACATTATGGATATAAGGCCCAAATGTAACTTCCCAATATCTTTGAAGCAAGATTCGAATCATCCCCTTTTAAAGTAGTATATAATTTACTACCAATGCAGGGCTTTGCACAGATCATAGCTCAGATGGGCTTAGAGATCAACCTAAGAAATTTTTATCCTTACATTCAAACCGGGTGAGTTTTTGCACCGTGATCGCATCACCAATTGTGATATGAAGATGATTAAGGGATGACCCCCTCTGTAGAGGCCACCACGCCCGCCTTGCAATTCTCCTTCAGGAAAACTATCATCCTGTCATATAGTGCGAGGGGAACATCGCATTCCCTGAACACTATTGTGACAGGCGCATCCAAGAAGGACGACAAGTCTATAGCTTCTTCGCCTCTGCCACCACTAATATCTGTTCCCAGGTGCTCCTCCATGAAAGTTAAAGCCTTCCTACCTCTATACAGCCCTCGTCTTGCTCCACCTGCGCAGTGGGGCCTCCTCATCCATAGCCCCATCCTCACACCTCTCACTAACAGAAGACGACAAATTCACATCCGCTCTTCTACCACCAGCCCTTGTGGAGGAGCCTCCTCGCCCTCTCCCCTTACCCCTACCTCTCTTCGCACTTTCCGTTCTCGCTACAACCACACTCACATCAGGAACTATAGCTCCAATCCTATCTTCAAACACAAATGACAGACAACTCTTGATTGCTCCTTCCCATCGCATTCCCACCAAAGCAAGGTGGGTTCTCACATCTCTAGTCCCCAATCCATCCACCACAATATCTCTTCCTCGGCCTCGCAGTGTGGGCCCATGTCACATCCGCCATCCCTCCACTTCACTTCATGTCTCTAATTTCTCCAGCCCCCTAGACTCTGAGGACGCCCCCGCCAATCCAATGAATGGAAAATTGGCTTCCCTCCCTTATCCTTGCAAGAACCAACACCACTGCTCAAGCAACATGATTCTCTGCTCCACCAATTTGTACACTTTAACCTTCAGCCTGGCCTCTCTTCTCATATGCATTATGCTCTAATACTAACAGCAAGCTCATACATAGGAATAAAAAAAGGATTGCACTGCTTACCTAATCGCTCCATACCAAAATCCATACGAGAGAACTGCAGGTCCGCTTTAACCGGGCATATCCCATATATATACATTTCAGATGCACTCCTCCTCACTTGCTGCCCACCAGCCTTCACATGTTTTCCAAATTCGAACCTTTGAGACACACGAATAAATTTTCAAAGGAACATCACTCATGTAATATGTTACTAATAAAAACAGAAGCAGTCATACTCCATAATTCTTACATAGTAAGGGCATGATGTTGGCAAACATTATGAAAGGTGTGCAATTTCCTATTTTCATCTCTGCAAATGATGTATCTTTCCCTACCCAAACTATTTGGGAATTAATATGCTTTATTGTAAATAATGAGTGTGAATCCAAGACGTGATGACAATCAAGGGAAACATTGATTCTTCAATATCTGATTTTAGCAAGACTGTGGTTCTTTCCTGCATGTTTAGACCCCTTACGCAGACCCATAATTCTAATGATAAATCTCAGAGCATGAAGAATAAATGGTACCAGAGTACCTCCCAATGAAAATAGACGTTCGATTTTTCCACTTGGCTTGTATAACCTGTTTATAGGTAGTTTTTAAAAGCAATATATAAGGAAAGAAAAAGTGATCTCTTTAATACTTCAACTTTACAGAAGACAGGTCAAATTCTAATGTGTACCTCAGGCTGACCGTACAACCTCAAAATTGGAAGGTTAAATACAGCTCCTCTATAAGCACAAAATTAGAAGGTTAAATACAGCTTTTCTATAAGCATAAGAAAGAGGAGTTCAGTCGGGTAAGGATGTGGGATGCCACAATCATCGAGCCACTGCACTTCGGAGGAGAAATGCAACCCTCCTACCTCATCAGACTGAGAAGATGCAATCCGGAATAGTCTCGTTGGATGATACCATGAGATTACGCCTTTAGTAGTCCGCAACACTCTTATTGACATTATGCAACTGGGAGCATCAATGATGCATTTCTTGTATTTATAACGATGACCAAATAGAGTTTCTCGAGTAGTAACATTTTCGGATATGGCCTATTGTTTTCGGATATGGCCTATTCATAACTGGAAGATTAGCAATACAAGTCTTCAAGCAAATGTAGCATGAAAGTGTGGGACAGAATGAAGTCATTTACATCAGTGTTCTGAATGCTTGTAATAGCATAGGAGCCTTGAATCAGGGAAAACAAATCCATGCAAACATTTTACAAATGGAGCATGAGCCAGATATATTTGTGTCTAACATGCTAATTGACATGTATATATTCCAAATGTGGAAGCATAAAAAATGCTTCCCAAATATCTAATCTGATATCTATATGAGATCTTGTATCGTGGAATTTAATGGTTAAGGAGTACTCATTTTATACAGGGAAGAGGCTTTTAGGCTGTTAACTAAAATGCAAAAAAAAGGAATACACCCAAAATGCAGTGAGATTTATTAATGTTATATTTTTTCAGGGGTTTATGGGTTTTGTTTTAGCGTTCAATATGAACCACTGGTCTTCAGCATATCCCCAGCATGATACCAAATCAACGGCTCACATCTTTTTCCCCAAAAAAAGCTCCGCCACTTTCTAAGGTCGATTTCCAAAAATAAGAACCCAATGGTAGCCGGGCCAACATTAAGAACCAAATATGAACCCAATGGTTCAAGAGTTCAACAAGGCTTTGATATCAGTGATGGGCCCCGCATGGTGAACATGGAGGGAAAGCAGATAGAAGCCATCAAGAATCCCAAGGCTCTACCCCTCGCATGCAAACAACCAAATTCGTAAACGCCGCCATCATCGATTATTCGTAAGATATGCCATCATCGACTCATATATCGAAGCCCGCATCGAGTGAGAATCAATGGCTCAAAAATTTTCTCAAGAATTTTAGCAGATCATGATCCGATAAGAATTTTGCAGCCCTCGGAGAATGGACACACACCGGCATGCCGGGCAAAATCTGGGCTAGATATTTGTATTTTCCTCACAATCACCTATTAATCTAATGGGAAGAATTCCAGCAGCATAGCTTAGCAAATTTGGCGGAATTTACGTGATCTTAGGGAATAATTTGTTAATTCCTTCCCGAACCAATCCGACGAGTGTACTTGAAACGCCCCGCTTCCATTTCATTGGAGTTTAAACAATGAATCTTTGAAAATGTAGGCTAAAGGTGTCTGATTTTGGCTAAGACTGGCAACGGGTCGCTTCTTTTCAAAAATTCACCTTTCTTTGTTGGCATCAGCCCAAAATCCCACTATTCGTTTGTAAACAAATGTCAATTTTGGGCACACTATTCTCGCAGGCAAGAATTCCTGAGCATAAAGGGACCGAGGATTGGTCCGCAATTAACATAGACCGCATAATCAAACCGCCAACCTAAGCTTCAAAATTAAAGAAGGCAAACGGTTCTGGTTGGGCTTAGACATGGAAATTGTTGAGAATTTCCATGTCCGGAAGAGCATTTGTTGCCTCCGCTACAACCCTACGCTTATTAAACAACCTACGCCCCCACACCCCCGCCACCGAAAGAACCCTACAAATGCCTGATGCCTTCCGTCAGATTCCGCCCTCGCACACATCTCCCTCGCTCTGCCAGTTAGGGCTAAACATGAAAGCCATGGAAGACTTTTCCACGCCCTACAAATCAATTCCTAACAATAGCGTAAAAAACATCCAAAACAGCCCAAAATAGGTGACCACTAAATGCAATTAAGCTGCTCAAACATGCCAAAATATACCCTTTTTCATACAATACCACATCAAAATCATAGTCCTAACCACTGATTCCCAAATACCAAACTAAAATCGCAGAAGTTTATGTCTTGGATTCTTACAATGACATATCTTCTGTAGGCCAAGGTAGAACGCTTGCATAAAGAATTATAAATTTGAACTGGATAACCGGTTGAACCGGACTTGTTGACATGTCTAGCAGATTTGGTGTTATGGAGGACGCTTGCCACTTGACAATATGCCTAAATGGGATATTGTTTCATGACAATACCCCTGAATGGATTTGAATCGACGACAGATTGTGGACCTTAACGAATGGCCCTATTTGAATATGCCAAGTCATGCACGATCCAGCCGATCCAGTTCGAGGCCACCCTCTGGGATCCAATGTAATTGTCAAGAATGGATGCCCCTCATGTCGAAAGCAATTTGGGCGCCTTTGGTCGCTACGGACGATCAGTAGTTGTAGGAGAAGGCACAAGTACTGAAGTAAAAATTCCTTTTAGGCTGAAGTAAATGTATAGGTCTATCAAACAACGTACTTGTTGTAGGTTTTGTGTATCATGCGAAAAGAAAGTGCAGTTAGAAATGGCTTTGTAACTATTTTGAAACATGACTACTTTTTGTCCATACGATGGGTCATCCAATATAAGTGGGGATTGACAAGTGGGAATTACACACAAAAATAAAAATAAAAATGACATACCAACTTGTGATAAAAGTTCTGCACCACAAAAGCACACATTTATATTCATGACTAAGATGAGACATAGAACCTTATATTCAGCCCATCAATGTCTAGCAGTTAAAGGCAACATGACAGTATTATTTGGCCAAACATGAATAGCCTAGAATTCCAGCCCATCAATATCTAGCAGTTAAAGGCCACATGACAGTATTATTTGGCAGAACATGAATAGCCTAAAATTCCAGGAAGCAGGAAGATAAAGGCACAACAAAAGTTACCGTTTACTACAAAACAAGATACCTTCAATTTTTCATTATCCATCCGCGTTGCACTTTGGGTGGTCGAAATCAGAACTAAAATCAGAATCTTATACACGACGTGCGAAATGATGGGAATCATAAAGCTGGATGATGTGAATTCAGTGAAGCAACATTAGTTGTGTCATTTAAATTGCTAGTTAAGGAAAGCTGGCTTCTAAATTGAAATATTAAAACCTTGGGCCATTGTCTGCAGCAAATCATGAGTATTCGCTGTGAATCCTTGAGCCAAAAAGTGTGCCAAAAGTGAAAAAGAAAAGGGAGGGAGTCCACACTGTGATATTACCTTCCAAATGTTCTAAAGTACTTAAATCAAAGGTCAAGGTGGTCCCCTATTTGTGCAATTGTATAGGGACAGCAGTATAAATGATGCAGAGAAGTATAACAATCTATCAAAGTTCGTCCACCAGCAAACATACATGCTGCACTTGACTTGCATATCATGGCCATGGCTGATAGCTCATGAATATAGTAAAAATACAAGCAATAGATGCACTGATATATCACCGATCCATCTTCACCATCTTGAATATTCTACAATTTTCCAGCAGCCAGGAATCTCTGCCATCAAGGCTAAACCACTTAAGATTAAAATTTTCAGACTTGTAAAGGGACAATTGAGACCCTTTATAAGATGTAACCTAGAGAGTAAACGGACTTGACAAAACCATAAAAATTTGGTCTGTGCACGTCCTAGCCTTCATTAAGCAGAAATACAACCCTTATCTGCTCTGTAAAAATGATTCATGTGTGATACATTGAAATCACATACTCCGAATTTGATGGAAAAAAAAGAAACCCGTTTTTGTACAGCTGGTTTGATGCATCCGTGACCACGCAGTAAATTCAATTCCAGATCTTTACAGATAAACTCATCAGCATTGTCAAAGATGCCAAAGCAACCAAAGCACATGCATCTTCTTTTTTAAAATCAAGATTTGCCAAAAGGTAAAACTTATGGTTTGATGCCCCCCTGAATCCCCTTGCAATCATGGCCTGATAAATATGGTACGTCAGTAATTTTTAAAACCCATGACTGCTTATTGTAATTTAACCACACCTGTGATATCTGCTCAGCATGATTAAAAAGATTCTTAAATATACGTCCAAATAGCATGGCAAAAACTGCATAACAACAAATATAAAGCACATTTTAAACATACATTTGCAATCCAAAAAAAAAATCAAAATGTACCAATCAACAATCTTTCACTTGCACTCACTGTCTATTGTCTCCATAATCCTCAGTGACTTCCACTGTACACCACGAGCAACCACAGCTAAAGCTAAACTGCGTACCTGCACAGTCTTATGGTTCAGGCTATTAAACTAACAAATTGCAAAGTGAATTGGGAGAACAAATACCTCATCAAAAACAAGGGTGACAAAACGAAGCGAGAGCAGCAAGGTGAGGATAACTTCATTTACAGGTGCACCAATGTATTTCAATGGTTTTATATACCAGCCCAATGCTGCGGTCAACTGTTCAGCTGTTGTTGTCGCCAGACACAGGCTTGCGCTTTGCAATACCTGCCATGTCACATTCATAACCAAGGTGTATGAGAACAACAACATAGGGTGCAAGCAGGACAAAGAGCTCTAATGACGAAGAATAACTTCACCAATGTTTGCAAGATTATGACATTTCTAGGAATGTTATTATAGAATCTTATATTCTAGCGTTAATAACATGTCCTCTAACAAGATTCAATGCAACTCACTGTGAATGATAGGCAAGCAGCTGTGGCAGCTAGTGATAAACCTTTTCTGGTTAGTTGCAGGGGACCAAGCTTCATGACAATATAGCTATAGCCCCCCATAGCTGGAGGTAAGGAAGACAAAAGCTCTAATTGCGGAGGTGGCGTCCGTGCCTGTACTAGAGGTGGCACTCCATCTGTGCCCAGTGCCACCATAACAAACAGGAATGCAGATAGTATTGCCATACGCCCCAGTTGGTCCTGAGAAGAGATGTTTAGATCCAGGCTTGCATAGAGCCCTTTATTAATTCCCGTATTGCAATAAAATACCTGCCAAGATCGCCTCGGAAGGGTCGAGATTGTAATTGCAGTCAGAATAACAACAATCAGCAAGCGAGCTGCTGCATTTGATCGCGGACGGAAGCAACACCAGAGCAAGCAACCATGCCTGTCGAATGACAATGTAATGTAAATCAGAAAGACATGTTCAAATGGTGTCTGAAACAAGATGAAGTGATTGAGATGTCTGAAACAAGATGAAGTGATGAGAGAACACTCTACCTAGAGAAAAGAAAAATTATATTAACGTCTATGAGAGACCGCTTGGGTCTATGAGACCAAATATACATCAATCATCTCCAGCTAGGGGGAAGGTAAAATCAATTATATTAGGGCCAGAAAAATGGTTCATTTTTTCTTGCATTATCATGCAGACTCTTTCCCATTCTTTTTTTCAGTTTGAAAGGCTTCTTCACATACAAAAAACATTCTGGCTTTCTGTAATAAAACTGAAAGATTAGCCAAGTAACTTTTCCATGTTTTTTTTAAGAGCAAAATTTTTGAAATAGGTAGATAACTTAACTAGAACATGTGTGAGGGCTGGTTAAGTTTAAAATAATAAACTTAACTAGAATGGTCTGAAGGCGTTCTAGCTAAGTTAAAGTTGTAACTTAACTAATGGCATGTGTGAAGGCATTTCGGTTACTACTAACCTAACAAGACAATGTCTGAACAAAACCCATGTTGTTTAATTAGGTTAAAATTATTAACTTAACTATGTTGGGTGTATTCCTATTTGCAATTTTTATGATGTGTTGTTCCTCTCAACAGCTTCATTGACTAAAGTAAAATATATGTGTAATTTTTCAGCACACAAGATTTTCACCTCATGCGGATTGCAACATCAGTGTTTGCCCAAAGGAGTAAGAATGAATACCTGTTTCACCCGTGGATCCAAAGAATGCAACCAGGTAAGAGGCGAGGAGATATACTGGGCCAAGGGAGCAGATGTGGCTCCGGCAACCAATCTCACTACTTTCTCTCCAACCGGTTCCTGAGCGGAAACAAACAATTCCCTCAAACTTCGTCCACTTCCGCTGGCTTCTTTACCATCCTTAATAGCGAAGCAAGAACAGTTACTTCTTGAGATGGACAAACTAATCCTAACGCAAATTCCCTTGCGCTGCAAGGACCCAAATAGAATCTGATTTCCTCGTTCAAATCGGAAGCCTGGCGCTCCAATGCTGGATATGGCATAGGATGAGATTTGGACATTGGAATTCGCCATTACTGAAAGAAAGGTAATTGGGTTTTTGGGTTTTTGATAAAACAACGCTATAGATTATTCCACGTCCGTAAGGCCCACATCTAGGCCTTTTATTTTTGTCTGTGAGAAGTGAAAGCAAGGGCATCAGTCTGGGTGAAGTCTTAGGACAGCGGAAGACTCGCCCATTCATGGGCGATTGTCTTCTTTGATGAAATAGACGAGGAAATGGCAAGTAGAAGAGGCGCAGAAGGTTTATTTCGGAGATTGAGGATTTTACAGGGTCATTCTACTCTTGGGTCTTCAAAAGTTTCTATATTTAATCGCTCTTTTCATGACGAGTTTGGTGTAAGTGGAACATTCTTAGGTTCTAATAATGCATTATGTAGTGGTGTTTTCCGATCCATCAGAAGAGGTCAATTAGGTTTGTCTTCTTTCAACAAAGGGGAAAAAAGCATCAAGCTACTGGAGCCAAGGATTCAGTTCTTGCATAGGAAACTAAGTTCTGGGGAGCTGAAATCGTTTGGTGAGAAGGTGAGACAGGCAGTTATTGAGAAGCCCAAAGCTGCCCTTGCTGGAGCTAAACAGAGTAATGCAGCTGCTGCATCCAAACAATTTGTAGCCGGCTTGTCTAAACCAGTTGATGGTGTAAAAAAGACCCTGTCTACCTATGGTGATGCTATAAGGCTTCAGCTGGAAGCGTTTTGGAAGAGAAACTATCTCTTACTTGTGGGAGCAGTTGGCCTAGGTACATGTCTCCTGTTATGGAGAATTATGTTTGGCGTTGCTAGTATGTTTGTAACATTGTCTGAGGGTATGGCCAAGTTTGGATTCCTTGCTCTGGCGGCAGCAATGGTAGCATTTACGGTAAGGTCCAAAGTATTTGTTCTTATGGGACATCAAGGCATTGATCCCTTTTGTGTACCAAATTTGTTCTTTCTTGAATTACACCATCTTGTGTAG
Organism: Isoetes taiwanensis; assembly: GCA_021234155.1. Classification (NCBI taxonomy): domain Eukaryota; kingdom Viridiplantae; phylum Streptophyta; class Lycopodiopsida; order Isoetales; family Isoetaceae; genus Isoetes; species Isoetes taiwanensis. The sequence continues at coordinate 22,677 of JAJEKV010000441.1, forward strand.
GCAAATTAATATGCCATTTCAGTTGCGTCAATGCATTGATCCATATTGTGTACCAAATTTGTTCTTTCGTGAATTACACCATCTTGTTTAGGCAAATTGATATTCATAGAATCAATCTCAGTGGAAATAAAGTTTGTCTTGTTTAGCTCGGGCTATTTGATGCTTACTTGCTATATGTTATTTTCTTGTTCTCAGGGCTTATTCTTAAAGGCCAGGTTTACAATTAATCCAGATGCAGTCTACAGAATTGTTATGCGCAAGCTTAATACATCAGCAGATGTCTTGAAGGCTCTTGGAGCTCCTCTATCTGGTACTGATGTGCGTGCCTATGTGATGACTGGAGGCGGTATTCGTTTGAAGCAATTACGGCCAAGACTAAGCAGTAAACGATGCTTTCTCATTTTTCCAGTTCAAGGTTCTGAAAGAAGGGGCCTAGTAAGCGTTGAGACAAAGAAAAAATCTGGTCAGGTACATGACTTTTTGCATTTAAACTCTTTTAAATTCCAATCTTAACTGGTTCTGATACAATGTGGTAAACAGTATGAATTTAAACTTCTTGCCGTGGACATCCCAACAGCAGGGGTGGATCAGCGTCTTTATTTGATGGGAGATGAAGCGGAGTATAAAGTTGGTGGTGGACTGATTTCAGAGCTTAGAGAACCCATTGTAAAAGCTATGGCTGCACAGTCTGAATTTGATGCACAGGATGAAAAGGACGAAGAGAACGAGCTGAAGCTAGCTGAAACAAGGCTAAAAGAGAGCTTGACTCCAAGATGAGAAGCAAAGTTCTGACCAAGCACATGCATATGGGCTAACAAATAAGGTACAGAGTGCATATCAATATGCACTTAATCCAGAATAAAGTAAATACTTTCTTTGAGGAGATCAGCTTTGTATAGGATAGTGAATCTTCTTGGCCACAATTGGAAGAAGGCTTTGGTAGATTGCAATTCACTAATTTTGTAGCTTCTCATTGCAAGGCGCATGTCTTACCTTAAAGCACAGCAAGAATAACCAAGATATTGATGCCACTCATTTTAATAAATTGTGAGGCATTGTGCTGCAGACTATTATGTCAAGTGTTACACTCCATTTACATCTTAACTGGCGTCCTCTTTATCAAATCAAGTTAAAGAATAGTGAGTAGACATAACTGTACAACAGGGAACAAAAAGAACAGTGCTTAAGATTCACATGGCTTGGGCATTGTTGAATCTGCATGGCTGCCAGTGTGAGCTATGTCACAAGGTACGTCTAGGTATTCAAGGCCGATCTTGTATCATATATGATTTGGAAATTTAGAATGATTGCTGATTGCGTGGGCCAGAAGACTTCAACATGAAACAAATAGATGTTTGCCTGTTCTTTTTTGAAAAGCTAGCTTGTATTTCCAAGACTATTGGAAGCTGGCTTGTATTTAATTATGGTTATTTATAGGAGATGTTGTATTTTGGTTCGGAAAAAAATAGAAAAACAAAAGACATTGGCAACTTCAACAAGGTGCTGCGCACGGAGGGTTGCCCTCCGTGACTCGAGGGTGAAGTGGCTTAAATCATACTTCAAAGTCATGATTCACAATCAATAAAAAATGCTACTTCAAAACAATACAATACTTGATACTTGATTCTTGTTTTCAACAAGAATTTGACCCTTGATCCCTAAAATATTATTCTAGGTCTGGAAAGGGCCAATTCAAGCCTACGCAATTTACCTCTTGCAGATTGAACTCCTCCTTGTTTCTCTGATCAATAACTCAAATGCATGCAGCCTTTGGCAGCCCCAATGCCACATTATCATCTAATCATCTTATGTACAGTCGCATCCTTATCCTTACAACTCCTCCTCACTGTACCTACTTGTGCTTTACACTAGTTTAAATTCATCAACACCTTTATCGAGCATATCTACTTGCTTTGATACCAATTGTTAGTTCTCAAGAATAGCCTAATCACAGTCATATCCCTCAAGAAATCACACAGATCTCCCGTGGATATGAATATAATATATATCCATCTGTCCTAACCTTTAGCTTCGTAATCCACTTCCAAGAATAAGTGGTAGGCTCTACATTTTTTACACTTCTATAAGGATGCCTCGGTTTCTTCCAGCCTAGGTGTCGACGACAAAAAGCAAAACACTTACACCAAGTCGGACCTCTAGTAAAAAAAAAAAAAAAAGGCACATTGGGAAACCTTTCTAACAAAGGCCAGCCAAAAAAAGCATATACCAAGTTCTTAATGCACCAGATGCCCCTTGTCATGTGTAAGACTCTTACAATTCAAAGTGGTGTGAGAGGAGTATCATCAGAATGTTCAGTTAAACATGCAATTTTGCCTATGAAAATTTTGGTCAAATTTCAACAAGTTCAATGCTATTATTACGTCCTAGACTTTGATGCACACAGCAACGGATATGAATGCAGAGACACCACTAGACATTATAAACTATTATTTACAATTTTGGCGTTCGGTTACGTGGACAACTGTTTTGTTCGAATTAAAAAATAACACAAACATGCATTTTACATCTATATCAAACATTGTGTAGGCCACGTCTGAAAGCTCCAATTGTTCATTTTAGAATAGATAGACGTGAACTAACTCCTTAAACATGATAATACAGTTCATTCCATGTTGCTTTCAATATGCACATGTACTATAGGAGAGGGACATTGTAATAAGAAAATAGCACTAGCATCACACCACTTATCACAGATCCTGAAGCTGGGTCGCGTGGTTGAGAACACAAAAATTCGCCACCACATGGAAAAAACTTATAATGATTTTGGATTCAAAACATAAATATGGGATAAGATACAAAAGGCAATAAATCATGCAGTAAAAACTAACTATTTTTTCTTTTACATTTAAAATAACGTAATATAAATTAATACTTGACATCCCAAAGACTTTCGATTGCCCACGAAGGTGGGCAATTTTCTAGTAGTAATATAAAGTGGAGAATATAGTGGGAATCCTATGGTGGTTGATGTCAACATCTATGTATCATATGGGCAACAAGGCAATGGTGCTGGGGCCATCGGTTATCCCGGATGCCCATACCTATACATCCATCCACCGGTATTTCAGGGCATATTTTGTGTGACCCGAGCCACTGGATCAATGCACAAATGTTCCAAACGATCTAAATCCCATTCTGGCTAGCATCCATCCAATGGGTTTTTCATTTTATTCTAAGTCGCCATCTTAGAGTATTTCATAAATCGAATACCCATAAAAACCATTATTATGCAATTGATATTAGTTGGCTTAATGAAGAACTAGATGAAAAAATTGTAACTAAGGCATTTGACAGGATGTTGAACTTTCGCACCATGCTCAACATGATCCTTCTGATGCCCAAATCTGTTTTTACAACAGGAATTAGAACATGTATTTTTAGCCTTTTGACTGTTTAAAATTGTAGCAGGCAAATCCACCTCCAATTCAGTTCCCTGAGTATCTACTTCTACTATGTTGACATGATGATGACATTTGACAGGATGTTGAACTTTCATATAATGCTCAACATTATCTTTCTGATGGCCAAATCTACTTTTACAACAGTGGACCTGGAGCATGCACTTCTATTCTTTTGAGCATTCAAACCGTAGTAGGTAAATCCAGCTCCATCCAAACTTCTCGAGTATCGACCATGTTAGCATGATCATAGCATTTTGACGTAATGTTGAACTTTCACACAATCTTTCGCCCTTCTTGGTTCTCCGTTATGCCCCTTCACATGATTATGTCTATGGTCATCACATTGGTGCTCGGCCTGATTTTCATAAGTAGCATGATTATTGTGATTTCCATGCTTATGACCATCGTGATTCCCATCATGACCACCACACTGCGAATGGTCATGCTTACGCTTGTGAGTCATGGACCGGCAATGACTTGAGCTACAATTCTTTTGGTGTCTTCTTAGAAAAAGCAACATGCTATTAAAGGTGACAAGAATACATGTGCCAACATCCGCAAGAACCGCTGCCCATAGAGAAGCATATCCCACACCGCAAGCACTATAATGATAATTTTTGTAATCAACGACAATGATACATTTTGAATGATTTTAGCACAGCACCTTGCCGCAAAAGCCAAAGCTGCAACTAGGAGGACATGTAGGAAAGGGAACTCTGGAAAGTATTGCAAGGACACCTAAATACCAGTACTGGCTCCTAATCCCATCGCATAGGCTAGACATTTCCCACAAAATGTTGAATTGGGAGTATGGATGCCATTGTTGGCAAAGAAACAACAACGGTTTACTATAAGAAGCCAAGTCCTTGAGGATGGCTTATATCCCATGAGCCCATAAATTGCGATATTATCGGGTTACATGAAACAAGATGGTGGCATTTGCAAGACGTTCAAACTTGCTTATGCATGGCCCACGATTCATCTTTGCTATGTCTTAAGATTTACAAAATAAATGCATGAACTCGCATGAATAGAAATGGTCTCCCCATAGAACATTTGCTTGCAACAAAACAAAGGACATTTTAGACCGAGCTTCAGATTAGTGGCTCAAGAAGGATCTCTCGAACCAAGCTAATGTTATGTAACTCTCAAAAATCTTGTTTGTAAACCATAAATGGCGTTGTTCTTGCAAGTTATGGACAATTTATAGTTCATTGTAAGAATGTGAGAAGATACCTTTCGAGAATGGCACCTCATGCCAAGAATGTCTATTATGAATGCTGGCCTTGCTCAAGAAGGAATGTACCTTTGCGCGTGGGGCGTCTTCCCGCTATAATTGCTGACCTATTGAACCAAAAATTGCATAGTTCCTTTTGCGCCTTGCAAGACTATCTTACCTCTATGTGACCCATGAAGTTTCGTAGATGAAGTAATCATTTTCGACATAAAAAATATTCGAAGGTATTCTATCCGGGCTTGGTAGAAGAAAATTTACCACAAAACCAATATAAGCATGACCTGCATGTAGAAAATAGAAAAAGCATGATTAATAGATCATGCAATGCAATCGACATAACTAATTTGTAGATCAATATATATAGGTCAAATGGGACAAATAAGCATACCTTGAATAAATAGAGAAAACAAGGAAGGAATGCCTTATATATTACCTTCAAGTTCTGGACAAATTAAGCTCAACATATACATGCACGCACTCCATCAATTCACCAAAAGTCTGTGAATTTTGAGGTAGCAACCACTTTAAAAATCCCTCCAAATTCATATATATTGGCCTATTCTTACGGGGGTTTCTGTAAAGCCACTAGACTACGTATTATCAACTTCAGAATCCCAACAAGAGCTTTGTTTGTCCGACAAAATAATCAAGGCTAGGCTAGAAATAAACTTATTAATTATGGTGGCAAACCGTGATAAAACTTCAGCACTCCGTGCATCCAGAAAGTTTCTTGCCATTTATAGATCATTTTTTGCATTTTGTGGAAGAGTCAATGTGCCTCATAGAAGTAGCCATATTGTGCATATAGTTCAATCAACGCATTCCAAGATACCAAATTCGACTTTGTATACTATCAAACCTAGTGTTTGCATCCTTCAAATTTCAAACCTACCATACATGTTTATAAGGGCAGGCCCAATAAGCAGATCCGTTGCAAGGTTGTTTGCATAGATACAGGCATGAGCTATAAGACCCTCTATTAAAACCGCCATGCTTGCACACACTTCCAAGATGCCGCAAGAGATATTATCTAGCACAACACCGGGGAATCAACAATTGGCATATTTACCCGGCCAGGAAAAAACGTCTTAAATTGCAAGGATCTCAACGGTTTCGGTAGTGCAAGTACATGGATGGAGTATCCAGCTTTTGAAGACCTATTGTCAAGGATCTTCATCCAAAATCTAATAATTGGTCTATCTACATTGCCTCCACAACATAAACTTACTTTCATCCGGATAATCATCCGCATTTCAAGCATAAAATTCTTAGCATGAAAATACTTTTAATATACTAATTCCTAACAATTGTAAACCATACCTGTACTTAAAAGACCTTGCGAGAAAGGAGATAGTCACCGGGATTCACAAAGTCCATGATAATGGCGTAAGAAGCGAAGCGAGATTTAGGGGCTGGACTGATGTGGCGGGAGCTTCAAGAATGATAAAATGGAGAAAGGTCGGGAATCATCTTGAAGCAATACTATAGCCTTGAGTCCGCAGCTCCAAGCTCAAAAAAATCGTGCTTTTAACTATGCTCCATTTGACTCCATTGACGACAAAACACAACCAAATCTATGGAAGCTACATGGCAAAACAAAAGGGTGACTTGCTTTGGCTGCTTATCCACTTCGTCTCTTCTTTGATTCAAGCCATAGCCACGCCATAGCCATTTGAAAGAAGACTCCATAATCAGAAATCTAGGCTAATCGGGCATATGCCATATGTTGATCGATGTGAACAAGATTGTGCGACTCTTTAAGAAGCTCGTTTGACCACAGACCCAGCTTGTGCGAAATCCAACAAAATTACGGCGACAGCGGTTTCCCGGTTTCCACAGTTCCTCTCCAAAGAACAGGGGCAACCGAGAGCATTTCTGATCTATGATGGGTTTTTAGCAGTCATTGGCATATTCTGGGTATATATTGGCATATACCTAGCATATGCCACAAACCCACCTCAACAAGGGCTTGCCCCCTTAGGGGCAACCCAAAAAATAACAGATAAACCATTAAATAGATCAAAAATATCAAGTACTTGATATCTATTTATTATAATTCAAAAATCACAAATCCCATAAATAATCGGCAATTTTGTCCGGGGAGGGAATGAGCAGTGGTCAAAATTGCTTGGTGGAAGTGCAAGAGAGACAAGACAAAGGAGGAATTGGAATGGTCTACAAATCATTACAGAGCAAAGTATTAATAGTCAAATTTGTATTGATGATCTTACAGAAGAAGTCTCCAGGTATGCACCTCATCAATCAGGCCATATTAGTTTCATGTAAGCATAATAAGCCCTCTGTCAAAGTCTCGCTCCCATGGTCACTCTTTTTTTATCTTAAGCCATGTAGAGAAGCTTCTCCATTCCTGAAGGGATTAATTTCGGCTTGGCATGTCATAAAAAAACTATTTACGCTTGACATCAACAAATTTGAAGTAGAGACTTCCCCCCATAGTGGGTACCAGTGGTATTGCACAACAACAAGGCTCCTTATGTATTGTGGTTGATGCAGGGATTGTAAAAAGGTGGAAAAATTGTGGAATAGCTTCTTGTGCTCAGTGGTACAAGGGAGAGCAATTAGACAGTTGGGCAGAATTTCAGGTACGTTTTGCCTTAAAGGAGGCAGACAAAATAATATGGGAATGTGTGGCTACGGTACTCCCAAACACTATAACTAGAGGAGATCAAAACCCATGGGTTTTGCACCCTGCTATTCACCCAAACAAGTTTGTGAAATCAAGTTACAGAAGCTTGAGGACTAAGGGGTTACTTCCAATATCTAACAAATGGGGACTAGTGATCACAGAGGAAAACCTTAAAAACATCTGGAGAAATGCTTGGCTGAAATATCTGCCCCCACGGATTAACACTTTCCTTTGGCAAGTGATCCACAGGGTTCTAAGGGTCAATCAACTAGTCTCAAAATGGGATATAACATCAGCCCAGTATGCCCCATGTGCGAGGCTGAACTCTTAAAGTAAATAAAGTCTATTTTGTATCCCTCCAAAAAAAAAAAATCCTCTATGCTCTTATTGTCTGTAGGTACTCTTGCGCAAACTTATTTAATTCAATGCGTCCAATGCTTTGGCAGCCATAGTGGAGCTATTTTTTTATAATCTTCTTGTAGAAGCCCTCCCAAAAGCTTCCTGCGAAAATTCATGGCAATAGCAATGACAGCAAAATTCACGACTTCTTTCCTGAGGACACATTTGCTTGCAGTTTCTCTATCGGCCATCTGTTTGAGACTTGGCAATCGAGTCAAATTCTGTTGGTAGTTGATGTTTGAAGCTGGTCGATATTTGATGTTGTATTCGTTGCAAAGTTGTTGTAGCCTTTTTAAAACATTGTATTAGCCTTTTAAAAAATAGAAGGCCTTTGCATTTGCGATTGCACGTTTTTTGTGTTTATAAAGTATGCAATGCCGTGATGGTCTTTTAAAAAAATAGAAGGCTTCGTCCACTTTTTTTTCGTTCTTTATCTTTAGTGACTTGACTTGGGATATTTTTGCTTCTAACAATTGTTTGCCATAAAACTCCTTTTTTTATTATTATTATTATTAGAGCTTTTTTATTGGCCTTTTAAGAAAGAGGTCTTTGCCTATTTTAGATTGTACATTTTTCTTGTTTATAAAGATGTGATGTGGTGGTTTTCTAAAGAATAAACGGCCTTTGTCCATTTTTTTGTTCTTTATCTTTAGTGACTTGGATTTTTTTCTTTCTAACAATGGTTTACCACAAAAATCTCATTTTTCGATTAAAACATTTTTTTCCCAAAAAAAGTTTAGAAAAAAAAACATTTGCAAAAGTTATGACAAACTAAGGCGAACGCCTTAGTTATCAATTATTGTCATGTTTAAACTAGCCTTAAATCATAAAAAACTAGCCACGTCCACAAAAACGCCGTGTAACCCCCTTTTTATGGCTTGAACATGTCAAAGACCTAGATATGCCACGGATTTACCCGTGGAACGCGACAGTGGTTGATAAATAATGCGCTCGTTCAAAATAAAAGAGGGTCTGGCTAGATCTTAGAGTTTAAATCCCTGCAAATGGACAATTCTTCCATTCGAACAATATAACAATGTAATAGCCCAATATAGAGCTGCATTTTTGTTAGGAAGTCTATGAGCGTTCAATGGCATAGTGGCTTGATCCGTTTATTAAGGGGGTTTTTGTCACAATGGCTTGCGATTTGAATGTTTTACAGACAAGGGTTTGGTCCAATTTCATGAATCATCTTAGTCTGCTATATTTATCAAGTGCAAGCCACATCCCCTTTTGTTTTTATGTAAAATCCTGCCGTTACAAGCAGCATGACATAAGAAATTTTATTTTGAAAAATATGAATCACAGATTGATAGATTAAGTTTTATGATGACTGGAGGGTCGATTACATATTAAATCAAGACATATAAAATGAGTGTTTTTTTTAATAGAAGCAGGTAGCAATCCATTGAAATGTTGCCTGTAAAGTCAAACTTTATTTTGAGCATTCTCCGTCACATATAATGTGAATATATGGAAGAAATGCTATGATGACTTTTCCAATTGAATTCAATAGAATAGAATAGAATAGAATATGTTTTTATCAACCGTGGAGACCAACTGGCCTATGGGAACCAAACAAAGAGAGAGCATCAAGCATATTACTGTCATGAAAGTGAATGTTATGGCATCCCATTAAAGCAAATGCAACCTTTTATATTTTACAGATTCAATTTCTAGCATGGAGGTTCCAAACGTGGCTGCCACGTGGGACTCTTGATTATTTTGTTATATCTCGTTTCAAAAGGAAGGAAGGAAGGAAGGAAGGTACTTTTATCGTCCACGGAGACCAATCGGTCTATGGGACCCAATACAAAAAACGCGACAAGCGGATTCTTGCCGGATTAAAAACCCCACGAAGGGGGTTTCGAGGGAAAAACCGTGGCAAACAATCGGCCTCTTGACAAACAAACATGCTAATCATATAAAATGCGAAACATCCCAATATATCTGATCATGCACCACCCCCGTAGTGCCTAGTCAGACGGACAGCCAAAGCGGGGGCAAAGGTGACCTCGCAGTCCATTACCTCTGGATGTATGACCCCGTGGCGTCTTCGCGGTGTGTTCATCGGCAAATGCAAAGGGCACGTCAGGCCGTACTAAGGGAGCGTATCTGGCCCGGATCTGATCAGCGCATTTGGGCAACTCACGGAAAGTGTGAGACTCATCCTCAATGGCACCGGTTTGACCAACCTGACAGAGCACTGTCCCGGGGGGCTCCCCAATCCACACTTTTGTCTCGATCACGAAGATGGTGGGCTTTTTTGCGGCGAATGGAGGCAATGAGTCTGGCGGCTTAAACGAGGGGGCGGTGGGAACGCAGTAGAGCATGGGCCCGGGGCTAACACGAGGTTGATGTGCTCCTTGTAATGGAGCCATTTTGACCTGCTCTAGAGCAATGGGGTCCCAGAGCTTGCCAAGGAAACAAGCATCTAGGTACTCCGTATTTTATCACGATCGGTCGTGCTGCGCCCAGTCATGCGCATGCGTGCTCGCTGCCGCGTTCCATCCGGCCAAACCACCGTCTCTCTTACCCCTCCAACGGGCCCTAAGCCGCTGCGGACTCATGGCCACGGTGTAAGCCCGGTCGCGGGGCCGAGCATCACCCATAGTAACCACTTTGAAAATAGGCGATGTGTCTATCAAGGGGTGCGCCACAAGCGGCAAGAATCCAGTTTCCGCAGCAGAATCGATGGGGGATGAAGGTTTCACCCCAAGCGCCCGTGCCAAAAAATGCCTTCCGCGACCTTTGCTCCAAGTCATTCCAGTGCCAAAGAGACGCATCGGGCCCCAAACCTCGACCCGTCTGAAGGGCAAGGCCGATTGTGCGCCCGAACAGATGTGACCGATGGCCCCAATCATATAGCTCTGCCTGGTGACCTGTTCCTTACGATGGCATAAAGCTTTCGGCTCGGCTTAATCGTCGCATAAGCGGATAGAGCGCCTCCAGCCAGAGGCGAGGAGGGGAACTCCACCCCTAGGTACTTGTAGGTGGGCGTGGATCCGCCCTGCTGTCCCCGATATGTGAGTGCGGGGAGGCATGGGGTGGCGTGAAGAGGATATGAGAACCACCCCGGTCTTGGCGGATTGACGCGCATGCGTAGCGACAAAATGTGTCTAGGGCATCCAGGTGAGGCCGCGATAGCTTAGGGTGTGGGCCGTGAGGCCAACATCGTCAAGATAGATGAGTGGCGGATGACGGGTGCAAAAGCTGTATGCCATCCCCCATGCCGATAAAGCGAGGGCTCCTAACTGATCAATGTAGAGGCCAAAAGCGTGTTATGAGAGGGGGCAACCCCCGGCCCCTCGATACTCTTGGTGAATGCTTGGCCCGTCGTGCGCATCCCGCCAAAACAACTCTCATACAACTTTGTATATGGCATTCCGCATGGCGCCCGGGGGCCCAGTTGACGCATCTAGCCTACAGCTTTTCTGGGGGGGGATCAGACAAAAGCCTTTTCGCGGGTCCACAAAGCGACAATACAAGTCCGGCCGATGATTCCTACTCTTCAATCGATGCCCAGCCGTAAAGATATGGTCAATCGTTGAGTGGCGGGTCGAAGCTTTACTGTGTGAGGGCTCGCATCCGTACGCCCTGCCAGTAGTCAAGCTGCTTCGAGAATGCCATATTAGCGGTTTGGCAAATCTTGAGCCCGACCATGATCGTCCAGGTGGTGGCGGACGGTGTGGTCGCCCAGCCTTGTGAATGGGAACAACCACGCTTGTGGTCCATTGTCGGGGAAACCCTCTGCAATGCTCTGTTGAGCGGGGTAGTGAGGACCGCACGCTTTGCCCCGCCCACTTGGAAAGTAACTTCGGCACGCATACCATGAGGGTCAGCTGCCTTCCCATTAGCTAAGCCGTTGCAGGGCCTCCCTCAACATCCTCGTCCCACGAGAACCAATGGGGGGCCATCCTGGGGGGGTATGGGCGTCTGGCGTCCACTGGGCGGGTCATAGAGCTGCTGCAAATGCTTGTTCCCCACTTGCCCGGTGTGATGTCCCCGTAAAATTTGGACCGGCCTTGAAGCACTCTGCGCCAAAAGGTTAGAGGATGAGTGTGTCCGGCGGGCCGAACATCTCCCCGATGTTAGTGGAAGGTACCGCGCCTTTGTGTCCTTGATGGGCGCTGCATCGTGGTGGCCCGTAAGCCGGTACTGATCCGTATCGTGACGAAAGCTGCCGCTATATTCTTCTTACCGATCCGCGCATCAAACCATCGGTTACGAGGGGAATATTGTTATCGAACGGCGGCGAGCGGGTCTGCAAAAGCACCTCGCATTCATCCAGATCCCGTGAATAGCTGTCACCGGGTCTGTCTCTTTGCTCTAGTGTGGAGGTCTTCAAGAATTAATCGAGGGCGCCCATGAGCATTGGCTGGTGAAGTCCTTTTGCTCATAATCGAAGTCTCAACCGAGGACGAGGGGCGAGGGGCTGGTATAGTGGGGGTTCCGGCGCTCGCCAAACCAGGTCCAAATAAAGTGGGAGGTGATCCGAGTCGACCTCCTCATCCCGAATCGGGCCTGTGCCCACCCGAAACGACCGATGAGATGCATATCTTGGCGCAACTACAAGCACATAGTCCACCCACTAGACCCTCCCCGACATTATCGCGTGCATGTGCACTTGCAAAGAATCGGGCCACTTTGGAAAGGCCATTGCAAATTATCAAGTCAAAATGCCACATAGCAGAGCAACTGTGCCAAAGCGAAAGTGACTGGCCGTCATCCCACCAGCGTGGCGGGCTACTTCTTGGGGGCGAGCCGCAGGACATCGTCGCCGACAAAGTCAAGTCGCATGGGCTGCTCTACTCCCGTCCGTGCATTGAAATCTCCAAGAAGGGACGACCCTACCCAACGGGCCGATGCCGCTGTATGTCATCATATAGATCGACATACGGGTCCATCCTATCCGCATCGGGTGGCGATAGAAGGTGCCGGTCTGCGTGGGGAAAGCCAACAGCGCCGTAAAAAAGAGGGTTGCCACTGGTATTATGCACACGTAACCCGGAAGTACCGGTTGTGTCTGTCATTTCGGAGGGTAAACCGAATGTGCCAAGGTTGTCCGTAGTAGCAAGCCACTCCACCATGACCCCGCCTGTCATGTGCAATTATTGAAGACCGAGAAATGTTGGTAACCCGCAAATCCCGTAGCTTTGTGCCAAAGATGCTCCCATGTCTCCATGAGGAAGATGAGATCCATACCGGCTGCCACGGAGTTCAGACTGTCCCCCTTCTGCCAAGGGAAGCCTCGACAATTCCATGAGACCACCCGGGAGGCCAATTCCTATTTGTCGCCAGGGATGGTATGCGCAGCCCGCTGAGCTGGGGAGGACGGAAGCGAGGCCGAGTGAGAAGTAGATGGAGCGGAGGGGCATGGCTGAGAGGGCGTGGGCCACGAGGGAGCGGGAGTAGGAGCAGGGAGAAGGGGGCCGTGGTAGTAGAAGCAGAAGCAGGGGCAGCGTCGCGGTTGTGGTTGGGGCTATGGGTCTGCAGCGATGAGTTTGTCAAGGAAAATGTGCATCCTGCCTCGAACCAATCCTGCGGCACCCCGTTGGGTAATGCCTCCGGCCTCGACAAGCTCCTACCGCGTGCCTCCCCGCTGCACGGGTGTGAGGTCCCGGGTCCACGCATGGATGTCCCCTTCAACATCCGGCCCGGGCGCTAATATGGCATCACGCACCGTGCATCCGCAACCGTGAATATGACAATGCGGTCACGCCCGGCCACGAGCCCCATGTCGCTGCTTGAGAAATGTGAATCGCCTCGAATGTCATCCTATCGAGAATGTGTGTTCTGGATGTTGTGGGCTTTTAGACTCTCCCCGCATTTCGCATGCCTCAACTACCAGATTGTGGCCTCTCCCGCCGCGCTCCCCGAGTTCTCGCGCCCGCGGGTCCAAGATGGGCGGCGGGCTCGGGTCCTGGCCGGGGTGGTGGTGGTGGCGGGATGGCGGGAGGATCGGAGTGTGGCCGGGATGGCGTGGAGTGGCTGGAGAGCGGGCAGCAGGGCGTAGGCCGGGCGTGGAGGCACGTGGGCGGATAGCGGCCCGAGCCGCTCGTCCCCTCGCGGAAGTCGGGGAGCACAGCTCTTAGCCCGGCCGCTTTCTTGGCCATCCATCTCGCCTCGCGATACCGCAGACTAACTATGAACCTCGGTAAGGAGAGACCCCGGCTGCTGTCTGCGGATGGTTGCCCGCAACCCGGAGCTCCAGCTCCTCGAGTAGCGGCGTGCTCGAGCCCCTTACCACCACGGGCGCCGGTAGGGCTTCTTTGCTCCGGATCTTACTCAAGATCCGGAAGGTGGTGCCGTCATGCACCAAGAGCGTACATTAACCCCGCGTTGCCATGGTGGTGGCTGCCTCTACCTCCGGATCAGCCAGGGCGACCGCGTGACCATCGTCTCGCATAGCGGCCCTCCCTCTGTGGTCATGGTGTCGGATGATGAACACAGAGGCCCTGGCGGCCCGCATGTGACCTCTGCACGCCTCTTGCCGCTCGGAAGTGTGCAAGGCCAAGGCCATCTTCCCACATGCACGTCGCGAGGTCCCAAACTGTGATACGGTTCTTCGACCCGATTTGCCTTTTTTGAGCACATGGGATGCCGAGGACTCCATCTCCACGCCATGCCGGCCGGCGGAACCTTTGTAGCCCTCACACGAGCCTTGTTAGCCTCCATTCCGCTTTGGCGTGGCTCAATTCTCACGCGGCAGGGAGTTCCTATAATGGTACGAGCAATTAATCCCCTTCCGCCGGGCTGGCTCGGTGAGGGGCCTTAGCCTTAGCAGAGCCTCCTTCTTCATGGAGGATGACTCTCCCCTGGTCCATGATGGCTGATCGGGACCGTTTGAAAGCCGGGGCCCTGCGCCTTGGGTTTCCCAGGCGGCCCATCTTCGTGGCCATGACTCCCAAAGTTTGAGGGGTCTCTGCGGCTGCGGAAAGGGTGCCTAGAATTGAATTTGGGGACTCAAGAACGAGGCGGAGCACCTTTTGGGCTAGTCAAGCGGAAACCCTAAGTGGTGGGCGGGGGTGTCCGGTCGCGTTTCTAGCGAGCCCGGCAACACCCCAGGGTAGGGGTGCCCACCACCTTTGACTTTGACTTTGACCTACTGCCACTACTTCTCATAGGTCTTTCCAAAGCTTTGTACAACACGACACCATTTAACATGCCCCGCTCTAATCCATCGCCACTTTGCTTCTCATAGATTAGAATAGAACATCACTCACAATTATTGCATGCCAACTACCGTGTGGGGGGTTTGAGGGCTCCAAAGTCCGAGGGGGTCTGCCGGCTGCCTCAAGGGGGTGCTTAGAATCCAGTTTGGGGGCTCGGAAAGGCGGGTGGAGCGCCTTTTGGGGGTTTGGGGGTTTTGGGTCTAGAGAGAGATTGTAAACCCTAGGAAAAGAATGTGTTTCAACAAATACATTCATGTATCACTATTTTTATAAGAACTTATCGCAGCTAGTGTTGGAAGAGCTTTTCTACCGAAAATCTCCATAAAGTTATTAACCAAAATAGCCCCCCCCCCCCCAAAAAAAAAAAAAAAAAAAAAAAAAAAAATAAAAAAAGAAGAATAGAATAGATTTTTTATCGTCCCACGGAGACCGATTGGCCTATGGGACCCAAACAGGAGGCGCAGCAAGCGTATTACTGTCCCGATTAAAAAACCCCCTCCCCCCTTAAAGGGTTGTTTGGGGGAAAAACCGTGACAGGAATAGGTTTGCTGTTAAACTATACAAATACAAATATAGACAGAAATATGTACATGTATCAAGAAGGGAATCAGAAATTTTCTTGCCATGCAATTATAACTCAACCAAAAATTATTTATTTTGAATTGGCAAAACCTTCTTTACCTTGAAATCTGCCTAACACTGATCACATCAGTCTTTACAGCCACAATTCATTCTTACTTTTTGTGGAGGCAAAGATTGTTATTCAAATAAATTTATTGTTTACACACCTATTCCTGTCACGGTTTTTCCCCACACTAGGGGTTTTTTTTTTTAACCCGGACAATAATACGCTTGCTGCGCCTCCTGTTTGGGTCCCATAGGCCAATTGGTCTCCGTGGACGATAAAAAATTTATTTTATTCTATTCTATTCTACTAAGGCACCTTGAATATCGAACAAAACGCATGGGTGCAAATGCATGCGTGATTATATCTGCATATTTGATTTGGAAAATCTACCTGACAGATCTAACAATGCCAATGAACTATATAATTCTATGTATTCAAATGAATCATAAAATACATAAACCACATGAATGGACATTATTCCTTCTAAGAATACATCTAGTACATATAGAAAGCAACAGAGCATAAAGCAAATAATACCTATTGTGGTTCAATAGAGCTCCAAATCTGCCAAATAATTCTTGCATACCAGATAAAACTTGACCCTATAGGTCAAAAGAACCGATCTTCCATCGGATTCTCTATAAGTTTGAACAACTAAGAGAAAGCAAAATAAAAGTAAAAAACTCTTTTCTGCAAAATAAATGATCCACATAATAAAAGTCAGATAGGCAGCTTTTTCGACCCTAGCTTTGCTGCTCCAATTTCAATTGAAATTCCGAAAATGAAAAAAAAAAATGTAAACTTACCTTGGCAGGCTTGTTATAGCGCTCTTATAATAATAGAAGACAGAACCTAGGGAAACTGCTTGATTCATACATGAGCTTGCCAACAAACAGATCGTCTGATCAAATGGGTGACTAATTTGGTGCTGCTCTTCTATGTGCTACTGTTGAAAATACAATATTCGAGGATGGTGATGGTGCAAATATACAAAGCTGGCAAAATATCATCCCTACCCCTTTCTTTTCCCATAACAGGCTTCCATGTCTGACCCTATTGAACAATATAGACTGTGAATCCATGAGGAAATCTGCACCCAAAAGGAAATTGCAAATTAGAATCATAAAGGTGAGGCAAAAAGACCTCTCTTGTATTTTTTTTTCCTCTTGCAATCTCGTTGTTGAAGTTAAAGCCACTTCCTGTGTGATAAAAGCTTCATCATCACAATGGATATCATATACAGCAGTTCACAATGATTGCATAGGCGTAGGCAAATCTGGTAACCCATGTACCAGATTTACTGCAAGCAACCACGTGCGGATGAAATGGGGTCCTACACCTTGGTGTGATATCGCAAGTGTAGATGGGTAAGCTTGGTTTTGATGAAGGCATGTAAAATGGATAGATGTAGGACATGTGAATTGGGTAGATGTAGGACATAATGTGGGTGATAGAACACACAGACAGATTGGAACTGGTAGATTTAATGGCATGCATAAAAACTGATTGCCATGATGTAATTGGTAGTAAAAAAACGATTGTAGTTGAAGTAATTTAAGGAGTAATGTGTTATGACCATGTAATCGTTACATAATGTTAGAAAGATAGAAGGAAGGAAGTATATTTTAACGTCCACGGAGGCCAACTGGCCTATGAGATGGTTATAGACATACAATATATCAGAAAGTATCCAAACACAAAAGAAAACCACAGAAACCCTGTACAATGTGTCTCTACCACTGGGACGAAAAAACCCCCCATGTGGGAGGAAAAATCCTTGTAGTAGACGTTCAGAGTCCCTATCTGGGCGCTCAATTCCCTGTTCTGTGAGGGACTCTCTGACGGTGGAGACTTGCAGAATGTAGGACGCGAGACGTGCAACCATTGGCGAAGCCAGCAGTTGATGAATTGCTATCTCAGAGCATCTGAGATCGGCATGAGCTGCTCGGATGTGTGCATATGCGGGACACTCCTGTAGAGCATGGCGTTCATCTTCTACTATCTGCATGTGGCAGTAGCGGCATAATCTCTCATCTTGGGGATTCCACGCCCTCCATCCAGTACCCGGTGGGCTGTCTCAGTCGAGATGGTGGGACCCCTGCCCTTATTGCAGCTATAGCTCTCCATTTCTTGGTAGAGATGTGTGCCTTCAAATACTGATGGGGGCCATGTTCAAGCGGCGGATTAATCTGCGTGTGGTAGTGCTCTGTTTTGGGCTTTTGCAAGAGTGGGCACATCCCCGAGAGAGGCGACAAAGTGCTCATTCAAATCATTTCGCTGTTAAAGCGATATCGACATATCCATAATCTGGTGATAGTCTATGGACTATCTTGTGAACCATCCCCTACAATGCTCACGCCACACTCTCTTGAGGGCGTTGTGGCCCTTGGGAATATCGCAGAGCAGGGAGGAAAGGCGTTGTGCATCCATTAATCAACCTTATGGAAATACGCCAAGGTGCCTACGATAGCAAAATCTTTGCGAGGGGCCAAAGCCCGATCTCATCTGCCAAATCGGATAAGGCACCGTGTCCTTGGCGCCTTTGGGTCGTATGTCGGGAAAATATACGTACCCTCTCTAGCTTATCCCAAGTGCCCTTGCTAATCGGCCGGCCCCGGACCTCTACCCCATCACGTAAAGAATTTGGTTCAACGAGTGCTCGAGCAGGTGTGCTGCGTGCCAATCATGAGAGATCTATGGGTCAAAGCATGGAGCTGGGGGGCATTTTTTGCGCCGACCAAGCACCCCCTAAGCACCTAATGCGGGGAAATTTTACTTATTTTTATCTTTTTTTCTATAACTCAGATGAAGCTGAAATTTTGTATTCCAAAGTAATATGAATGCGTTCGAGGGAAAAATATCAAAAAAATAAAAGAAAAATATTTTTAAAAATACAAAGAAAATAGCTCAGGAAAGCACCCCTAAGCACCATGTGACACAAAAAGTGCCCCCACCTCCATGCTTTGACCCTATTCTATAGCAGTGGTCTCTGCATCGCATCTACGGGGCTTTCCATCCATGGTGACCCTTCTTTCTACAGTCATCCCAGTTTTCGGATACTTAAAGGTCCTTACAACTTCCATCCTTTGTCCTCTGTAATAGAAGTGCGGGATATCATCTTCTTGTGACGAGGATTGGCAGCGACTTGGTTTTCTGGTTTGGATGGCGGTCATTCACGATATGCCACAGAGAATCGTGAGAGCATCAAATGTTCCGCATACTCTCTAGTTGTATGGGACAATAAGCCCGGATCGTGCGCATAGAGCAAGCTGTTTTTTCTTTGTATATGCCGCCTCACGGCAGCTGCGGGCCACCACCTCCATGTCGGGTGCATCGAGGTCTCCAACTTGTCAATATAGAGTCCAAAAGCATTGGAGATAGCGGACATCCCTGTTTTAACACCTATAGTCTTTGTTCACGGTGATCCGCCGCGAGGCAAAGTGGCATATATTACGTCATAGAGCGGTAGATGGCATTCTGTAAAATCACGTGGGATATGTAGCTCCTGCAAGCATTGCCACAACGGGTCCCGGGGACCGTATCATATCTTGATCTTAAAATCCGAAAAGCGACAATACAAGTCAAATTCGTGCATTGGGGCTAGCTTCCATAAAATTACGATAATAAAAATATGATCACTTTCGTGGGGTGGGCGGGGAAAACACTGCTGGCCAACTGCCGCGTACTCCGGCTTTCCCTCGGCCCATTGTGTTAACTTCTTCTCCGGACACCTGCTAGAAGTTTTTTCGCGATAGCGGGCTCACTATGATCATCACGGTAGTTGGTGGAGTCATCCCTACTTCGATCTTATGAATAGGGGTGACCTTGCTAACCATCCATTCCGTGGGAGGCTCTCGATGGCACGATTGATTATCCATGTCAAAGGCCCGAGCAAAACTGGCCTACCCCATTTCAACAGCGCGGCCTGAAGTCCCTGCAAGTCCTTTGCTTTACCATTAGCAAGATGCCTAAGACCCTAGTGGATGTCCTCCTCTGAAAGCTGTAGTGTTTCTCCTAGTTGATCTGGTACCTCAGCGATCGCTCTTGGGGGGGTCATACAACTCCTCCAACCGTTGTCTCCACTGGTCTGAGGTAACATTGCCAGGTGGTTGATGCCTCTTATACAGCACTCTACGCCAAAAGGCTTTTGGCTCAGTCATCAGCAGATCAAACATGCGTTGCTGATTTCAAAGCAATGTAGCGATGCTTTTTGGATTTCAAGAATGTCTTATAGTCCCTAATGGCCTGTTGCCGGAGCTGTGTATCTAAGATGGTGCGTAGCTGACTCTTTAGAGCCTTATATTCGGCGTCAAACCAGGGGTTCTGAGGGAATTGCGCAGCGTCCCTTCACAGGGCTTTCTTGCTGCAAAGCATTCACTGCTGCTGCGAGTAAAGCCTTCACCAACCATTCACACTTATCATGCAATGTATAGAGGGCATCAATCCCCTGTAGCTCACGTTCAAGCGCAACCTCATATCCTGCTTGCTTCCGATAGTTCGGGGTGTATCCCAAACCCCGAGGGCGCCTGTCCTGTGGCCAGTGAATGTGTAGTGAGCTTACCTTATGGACAAAAATGTTGGTGTGATATGGCAGGTGTAGATGTGGAAGCTTGATTTTAATGAAGGCATATGATATAGTGGTTGTTCGAGGATGTTTAGATGTGAATGTGCTAAACGATGTTGGTTTGAACTATCGCAGGGTTAATTTCCACAAAACAACAAAATTTCATTAAAATATAGAATATATAAGTCAATAAGCAAATTACCCCTTGAGTTAATTAGATGGCGAAGTCAATTACACGGTCATGCAAATCGTGACTTGTCCACAATAATAAGGTTGCGGGTTTGAGGATTTTATTGCTTCTATAATGTTTTACCCATTGCCCATCACATAAGCAATTGCATATCACATATGAACATGACGGCAACTTCCAAGTGGAAGCCAATATTTTACCTGGTCACTTCGGTTTCTTGAACCTGCATCGAAGGTTGTCATTGATAGAAGATGGTTGTTTCCAATGCAAGTCCTTGAAACACTTTATATCTATCAAGATATGTCTCTTAACCACTATAGCTTAGCCATCCATAAGTCTATGCCCAAAACAACATAGGCCAGCAGGTCCTCTATCTTAAGGACCAACTTCCTTAAAGTAAATCTAGACCTGTGGCAGCTAGAATCTAACCTGAAAGGCATGTTTAGTCAATGATCTGGTTACATGCTTACCACATGATGCTTCATTTTATTAAGGTCTTACTATAAGCCCCTAATAGCATAACAGGAAAAAACCATAAATCTATCAACGCCATTCCTTGGGGTTACAATGAGCGAAAATGCTAGTGTATGTCTATCTAAGCTCTAACTAGGTCTTTCCAAGTTACATGTCTAAGATGTGATTTGAAGCCTTAAAGGCATGTGGCAGATAAGGTCTGCAAAAGAGAGCTCAAATTTGCATTACAAAAAAAATATATATATATAATTTTCAATGCATAACGCTACTTTATATATCAAAGTATTGAACTGTACAAAGATGACTACAATTGCATAACCAAAACATTTTCAAGCATAACCTGACATATCACTGAGTTCTTAGCCTCAAACTCAAACTGCCAATAAGAAATACCTTACCTATAATTTTGCAAAGCTCCAAGCTGTAGAAATGCAGGTCTGCAAAATAGAGCAGGCGGGAGAAGAGCAACAATACCAAATTGCTAATTAATGGTACCAGCTAGCTAGCTGCTAGATTCGACTAAGTTTTTATCTACCAAATATAGCTCTATCTATACACACAGCATATCCCAAACAAATTTTAAGCATAACCTGATATATCACTGGAAAAGGGGGATTAGAAATAAACAGTTCTTACCTCTAATTGTGTAAAAACTCCAAGCTGTAGAAATGCAGGTCTGCAAAACCGAGCTCGCAGGCAAAGGACCAATACTAAACCGCTAATGATCAGTTAGCTAGCTGCTAGATTTGGCTAGAAAACATAGCTCTATCTAAACCAGGGCAAGTCGATTTTTTCAAAAATAATGTGAAGCTGTGGTGGAGCTGTAAGGACAACGTAAGCAGATGCAAGCTACTTACATGTTGATTTATCTTCCGAACAACCCAAAAACCAACACCCCATGTAAGGTTTTGCAATATTGCATATCCAGTGACACAAATCTAGCAAAAATATTCCCAGAGAAATGAAACTTAACACAACATCCATAGCTGGTGGAAGTTTCTTTCTGCAACTTGCGGCCATACTGAGGGCTATGTAATGAAGCGAAAAATCTTGAATTCGAGGTGGAGGACATGTTGGAGAAGAGACACACCATAGGCTCCTCAATTCTATGGATTCAGAATTCCATCTTAATGGTGCAATAGAGTCTGCTTCAATAGTCATTCATTTAGAGTCTGCTTCTGCACCTCCTCTAATTGCAGCTTCTAACATTTTCCCTTCCAAAACTTCCAGCCTTACATGCAGAAATATAGTGTGCATCCTAAATGAAATATAAGCAAACCTTTAGGTTTCTTCCAAAAGCAGCAGCTTCAAAAGCTATATAATCATAGTAATCTTTCCCTAACGACAAAAAAACTTACCTCTTTATTGATTGCAGTATTTTTGTGAGGCCAGAAGTTTTTTTTTTTTTTTTGAAGAACTGTGTCATCAATATATTAAAAGAATGGTAATGTTACAAAGCAAGTGAGGAGGAAGGAGAACTGCCCCAAAGAGACAGTGATACCTCGACACTCCACAACAAACTCACAGAAAAACTGCAACTCTACTGCTGTACAAACCGACCATCACCATCTACAACACCCAAGAAGTCCCACCAAATGGCAAACTTCCGCTCTACTACTCCCGGGAACACCAGAAAGCTTTGAAATAGCTTGTATCTGAGTCGAGGAATCAGAGAGGCTGCAGGCTGCTGAATCCCCTGAAAGATCCACAGCCGCCGCCGCTTCCAAATCAGCCACACCAACCAAGCCATGCATAGATGCAAGGCTTGCTACCGCAAGAGCGGCCAAGCACCAGGATACACATGGCGCAAGCTGGCGGCTAGTCAATCTCACCTGAAACAGAGCCCTAACCCAATCCCAGGCAGCCTGCAAGTGAGGGCATAAAACTAGACAATGCTCCACAGTCTCACGATGAAGGCCACAACAAGGGCAGAGAGGGCTCACACCCGGCCTAAACCGACTCACAAGGGCATTCACCCTGATACAACGGTGCACCACCTGCCACAGAAGCACCCCCTAACCCGGTGGGGAAGTGAGCTCCATGTCCACGTCCAAACCGAGCGCCATCGAGAACCCGGAAGCTGCAGAGACCACTTGCCTGAAGGGGGCAGTGTGTCATGAATAGCCAGCACCCGGTAAGAAGACCGCACAAAGCAAGAAGATACAACATCCGGATGAACCTTCCAAACCTGCACCACCACATCATCCTGAGGGACTATAGGTATGTGTAGCGGAATACTCCCCGCCACGTGTTCCCAGATAGCCCGGTCACTGCCCCTCAGGCGAAAGCGAGCTCGAAAGAACTCCCACGAAGCTAGCTGACCACCCCAATACCAATCCTCCAAGGTGAGCACGAGCAGCTTCGCCTCCAGCGAACTCGCGTCCAGAGCATGCGATGGCGACCAAAGGGCAAGTGCCCGGGGGTAGAGGAACCCACAAGAAAGGAGAAGAGTGGTGATAAACCGAGGCATAATCTATTTGGAAGAGCACCACCACATGATCCCAAGCCCATAACACTCCCGTGAGAAAAGGGGATGCATGTGGGAAAGGCCGAGACCATACAACGGTGCCGGGGCAACTCCACATGCCAGACGGCTTCCCCAAAGCGCCACACAATGGCGAAGAGCGCAACAACGGCAGCAAGCACGAGGAGAAGATGCTCCATCTGCGAGAATGCTCCAAACAAATTTGGAGACCAACACCTTACTATGCAGCGCCAAATCCAGAATGGCCAAGCCCCCATCCTCCCGGGGGCGGAGACACTTCCACCAAGCCACTTTAACAACTGCCCCTTCATCATCCCCGCCCCACACAAAATTTCGAACAATCTTATCCAAAGCCTGTATCTTACCCTCAGGAGCTAGCATCGCGGATGCTGTATACACATGAGTGCTACAAAGTACTGACTTGGCAATAGTGATCCTACCTGCCATGGACAACTTGCCACCCTTCCACCTGTGACGTTCCAAGTATTTATACGGTATACGTAAATATATTGACACATCACCCAGTATAGATACGCCACCATGGGGTATGGTAACCTAGGGGGTTGATCTAAAAGGGATTAAATTAGCTATGCTAATTTAATTGTTAAGGATAATAACCTATATTTAAGGAATTATTATTTAAAAAGGATAATTAAGCTAATTATGGTTTAGGAAGGCGCCACTTGGCCAAACTCGATTGGCCAGCATGGTGAATACTACTTTGAACCATTAAGGTGGATCACCACCCCCATATCAACCAGAATCGACCAGGAGAAGCTGAGCGCCTACCTTTTGCCAAGCTGAGCGCCACCTTTGCCAAAGCACTTGTACCTGTGTAACCAGAGCTGAGCATCAAGTCCTAAGACGATGGAAGCACCAAACGATAACGGGTCCAGCAGGAATACAGGTGGGTGGTTAGTGTAGTTGAGAATTCTAGGGCAGCGCCCCTGTTGGGCACTTGTTGTGTTGTTTTGTCCGTTATCTCTGTGTTTTACTCGTAGGAGCTAACCCTTGATTGTAAAGGTAAGTTCTCTTTATATTACGATTTGGTTTTGCTCATAAAGGATGGATTGATAGTTCTTTGCATAGTATTACTCGGAAATGGGGGAATTAAGGGGTAGAGACCTCACGAGCTCATGTGATAGTATGCTCCTAGATATGGCCATGTAATATTCCCATTACACTGTGTACAAAAGGTGTAGAGGTGTGATCCTATTATGGAGCATCTTGCAAGTGGGGTAGGGTTTAGAACATAAAAGGCTCACGAGACTCCTACGATTGGGCTAACGATGGCCAGGTCACATAGAGGCGGGTATGGGTACGACACTCCACGGGTGTAGAGGTGTGATCCGTATGGAGCATCTTGCACTTTGAGTAGATTTAGGGTCACCCATGGAACCACTGATGCGGCACGTATTCTCTAGCTCACCCATGGAAGGGATCACGGAAGGGGACGCTTCCACGACCTGCCTCATCGGACCGGGCGTCATGAACCCGGAGTAGACTCAAAAGGGTGATACCTTGAGTTTGCGTCTCAGGAAGGCTATAAGCGAAGCCATAAGCGTGGATCGACCCATCACGCAAAGTGTGCATGGGGGGGGGCGGATGGAGTGGACAACCCTAGCCGATGTTCTATGCCAGCCCACCCCAGGTTATACCTCTGTCTGCTGACCTCTGGGGACCGAGCCGTCAGTCCATCCTCACAGGAGTCTGAACTGGGGTAGAACCTGGGGTTTGGGGTGTTTTCTTAGGTTTAGATGCATATTCTTTGCCGTCGGTATTTGGATGGATGCGCCACCCTTCGTGGTGGTTAATTATATATGATTTATGCTGTGTGCTAACCCCTGTATTCATGCTTCCGCGACGTAGGAGCCCATCGAAGGCATGGGCCGAATGACACCTCCGTGTCCTTCACTCGAGCATCTCTACGTAGATGGCCCGGGTCAGACGGAGGGCCCTGCTCATGGCGAGATGGTCGCCATGGGAGGGGAAAGTCCCCGTATGTATACGGCCGGGAGTCGTATATATTCAGGGAGCGTCACAGTGGTATCAGAGCCGTGATTTCGTTTACTCGAAATCATAGCACTGACCAAACCCTAACTCGCTAGTTCGGTAGTCAGGAGAGAGAGTTTAAGCTAGTGTGATTGTTTAGCTCTCTGATGTTTGGTTTGGTGCTAGGTTAATGTTATAGAATATAAGTTCTTAAGTAGTTTAGGGCGACTGGAAGGCCCAAGTTTGGAGGAGCTATAACTTTTTGTAGGTAGCTCGGATGAAGGCCAAAATGGCTCCAATGGATCGGGCACCTCCCAAATACCCTAAGGGGCACGTTTCCCGAGGGCGAAAAGACAACAGCTGGCCGAAAAATCAGATGGGGCGCTGCTGTCTTCGGAGGTGTTTAGTTCGAAAAGTTAAGGCCGTATAAAAGCTTGGGCCCCATACTGCCGGCGCAAGATACTTTTATGGCGCTCTGTTTGAAATTTAAAAAAAAAAATATATATATATTTCCAAGAAAATTTTATAAAAAGTTAAAAGTTAAAATTTGAATTTTGAACCATTTTTTTTTGAAAAGTGTGTTTTCTCGTCCCACTTCCTACCGCCATAGCCGCCGGACCTGAGCTCCAAACTCGCCATAGCTGACCTCCACGGCTACCCCGCATCTCCTCTAAGCCCTAGCGCCCTTGCCTACCCTTCAGCGCCGCCCATCCCAGTTTGAGCGCCCTACCTCTTCTCCCTTGCTGTTCCTTGCCAGTGCGACCATGCCGCGTTTCAAACTTACCGTGGACCTGAAGAAGATGAACGTGTTCCAACTGTTTAGCGCGCTAGTAGATCATCTTGCGGATGACAGCCCTACAGTTGATACCGCTCTAGATCTTTTTGTGAAGCACTTCATTGAAGGCCGAAGGATTCCTTACCCCATCTTCCACTTCAATGAGCGCTTCCTCATGAAGTTAAACGAGGCAGATCAGGCCTACACTCTTATGGAGCAGCCTGACCGTGCATGGGCCGTGGTTAAGTTCTATCCCTCAGCAGGACCAGATGAGGACCCCGCCGAGCTTATCCGGAATGAGGCCCAAAGGATCATGCACCTTGCTAGGGTAGAAGACTTGCAGCAAATAGCTAGTGCCCCACCAGAAGCACGGAAAAACTGCTTCTACTACCTTGGTAAGGGCCGGGTACTTATGTACCAAGACTATTATAACCTTCCTACTTTCTTTTGGAATTTAGACCTTAATAGCTTCATTTTGAGAATGTTCCCCTAGTTTTGATCAAACTGCATGGACCTCCCGCAAGATGATATGGCGAAAGGCGTCCAGGATAGATACCATCTGAGATTGCCGGCGAATACAAGCGCCTTGGATAAAGAGGCGAGATGAAGAGAGAGAGGCCTCCGTAAGGAACAGGAGGAGGATGGGAGAAACCAGCAGGGGAATCAACAGGTGGATCAACAGGGGCGACCAGCGGAGTTGATCGGCAGCGGGATCAAGATGTTAATCGCCAGCGAGAATCCAGATGTTGATCAGCGGCGGGATCAAGGTGTTGGTCGAGAATGTTGACCATCAGGGAGACCAAAATATGGGTGAAAATGTGAACCAACCGATAGATCAGAGCGGGCCACGTAATAGAAAGCATACGGAGTGGGGTAATAGGACGTTGAAGAGAAAGAACACCAAGCCCGTTAAGGGGGGTGTGGATTACAAGACCCGCCTACAGAAGAATGCCACCATTGCCAAGAAGACATCAGCTCAGAGACGGGAGCAAATCGTGCAGCGGGCAAAGCATTCAAACACTGGTCGGAAATCCCTCCCATCGTTGAAGGCGACTCTCAAGCCGCGGAAGCCCCATAGATTTCGACCGGGCACGGTAGCACTTCGGGAGATACGTAAGTATCTTGATTCGTCGGCTCCCCTTCCAGCGGCTTGTACGGGAAATTGCCCAGGAGTTTAAAACCGATCTGAGGTTCCAAGCCTTTGCAATCCTCGCGCTCCAAGAGGCTGCCGAGGCTTACCTGATCGAGATTTTGAGTGACGCCAACCTTTGCGCCATACACGCAAAGAGGGTCACCATCATGCCCAAGGACCTCCAGCTGGCACGACGGATCCGAGGGGAGTTCCGGTGACTAGGCGATCGTCTTTTTCCGTTGTAAAATTTTTGTAACTTATCTATGTACTATTCCCATTTTTGGGGTTGTGAATATAAAAAATATCAATGTAAATTATTAATTAAATAATAATTTTTAATTATAATTTTTGGAAAACGTGCCGAAAAGTATGAGACCCCTTTTTGGCCATTAGGGTTTCATTTTCCTTTCTTGCTTTCAGTGTCTCCTTTCTCCTCCTTTGTGCCTTCACTCCTCATGGCTCGCCCAACCTTGCAGCAGTGGTATCTGGACGGAGAGCATTGGGACCCTGCGGTTCCCTTTGATCTTCTTCACCCCTACCTGCTCCAGCAGGTAGATCTCATCTCTAACATGCAGGCACATCCGGATTATGCCGCCTTTCTTCAGTTTTACTGTGAAGAGATTGTACCCGCATGTGTTTACAATGATGATGATTTGCAGCTCTATCTTGACTTCCACACCGCACCCGGATGTTAGGGGTGATGAGCATGCCCGCAATGTCATTAAGGGCATAAGGAAGGCGGGGACAGACCTCCCTATTGTTACAATAGATCGAGAAACTTGTTTTGAGGCCCGATTTGCATTGGCCATCATCATGGACCAGTACATTGAGGACGAGGAGATAGGCTGGCGGCGTTCCTCTACGCTGTACCTCGACGGGAAGACAGCGAAGTCGTCGGCGGCGGGATTTTCGTGACGATGGAGGCAACTTGCCACAGAAGCCCCTACAAGTCGGGAGAAAGCCCTCAAGCTTGAAGGGCTAAATCTTCTTCCTACGGTACTCTTGAATAACCAAGAGTACTTGATTCTTGAGGACATTATGTGGGCCTACCGTGTGATTGCTGATATGCGGGGCCGCAAAAAGATGGAGGTCCTCTATGATCTTGCTGAGTATTGCCAAGATGATTTCCTCGACTTTACCACAACGGTTGTGCATCCCTCACCAGTCGAGGACTTGTTGGCGTATCGGCCTGAGGAACTAGAGCCTGTTGAGACTCTTTTGTCACTTCGGCAGTTCTTGTTAAGTGACACACCACAGCCTCCGGAGGAGCACACTGAATGGCCCCCTCGGATCCACGAGGCAAATTACTATGGGGAGGGGACGAGGAAGACCTTTGGGGCACCAAGGTAAGCCTTAGGGATGACAAGGAAGAAATAGAGGAAGAGAAAATCCCCGTGAACTTGGAAAAGGAAGCGGAGACCTCCCGAGATCCTCAGATTAGGGCAATGGGTAACCATGTGCCCCGATTCTTTCTTTCAGCCTTCCAGCAAGGTGAGGTATTGTTCTTCTCCAAGAACTTGGGGCCTTCTTCTAAAGCTTCTTGGTGGGCGCTCCGTGCCATATCCACTTCAGCGGGCCATAAGAAGATTGATTATCACGCCACCACCATAACTTTGGTCCGTAGAGATTTGGCTATAGCAGCATTGGGCTGCGCTAATATGCGACTCCTTGTGGCGGCACCTTTGGCCACTTGCTTACCACCAGAGGCAGCAGCTCGAGCCGCCCTCTCCGCTAGCCCCAGTGCCACTTTGATGCGCTATCGTCCACCTCCCCAGCCTATGGACGAAGAGGAGGGACCTAGTTCCTAGATGTTTGTATTACGCATCCTGCATTGAGAATAGTTGTGGAATTTTGGTTGGCAATTTCTTTAGCCAATTTATAAGTTATGATGTGTCATCCTATTATTAATTGGGACTATTGTATCAATCAATACAATTAAAATTGTTCCCTTCCATGACCTGTTCTTCTATCTATTGGAATTTAGGGTATAACAAAATTGTTCAATGTTCTATATTCATTTCTACCGTCTTGCAGAAGAGACACTTGAAGAGTACGAAGAGAGGATTATCGATCAGATAAGGAGGGATGATCCAGGGCCGCCCGACCAGGATTATGGTCAAAGATATGGGGAGTACCCGGAATGGGACGAAGGTTACGAGATGGAACCTGCGCCACCAGGGGAGCCCTATGACCCAGCCAAGGGGATGGAGATAGTTAATATTCTCAGGGAACGGGCCTACGAGGACCTGAAGAAAACCCTTCGCCGCACATGGGACTATTGGGATATGTCCAGGCACGAAGCTTTCGAGGATGCCAACGACCATTTGTGGCAAATCTTCTATGCATTAAGGAGGCTTTTCAATCTCCTTATTATTAGCCCAACGATGGATTATCAACTTTGTTATCGTCGGGCACGGAGCGCGTTACAAGCTCGTTAGGGCTGTACGTGAAAGTGTTCGCTACTCAATCTTGTACCCCTTTGCGAACCCCTAGGCCCGGTCTCCTCAGTTATGTTTTTTTATGCTATATGTGAGTTGAACTTTAAATCTCCGATGTATAATGTCTGTTCTTGTATTATATCTTTGTATCAACTTGTGTTACTACCAATGTACTGAATCTTAATGGAATGACAGTTTTCACTTGTAAAATTCTCTTGTATTCTCTCTCTACCCTATCCGAAACGATATTTTAGTGAGACTTTATGTTACTATAGTTCTGCTTACAATTTTTTATGCTTTCGATATAGGCGGTGGTTACGCATAATGCCGCTTTGGTGAGCGCCCTCAAGTGCCGATGTAGACTAACACACAACAGGGAACTTATGTTAATGAAGAGGCAGGTTAGGCGAATTCTGAGCTTATGTGTTGCATGCCAATCCACCCCGGCATATGCAAGAAGGCGGACGGAGTTACCTCGCCACCGCCAAGTCCACCTTCCGCGATGGCCGAGTCCCCACCGAAACCAGCCACTGCACCGCAGGAGGCCCCATTCTAAGCGTCGTCGAGGAGTTCCTCGGGGATAAGCGCCACCTCCTCCCAATCAGCCACTTCTGTGTCCTCTGAGTCGTCGGTATCATCCGGTGACCATGCAAAGCGCCGGGATAAGGAGTACCACAAGACGGTTGATACAGCCATAACTAGTATATGGAAGAATAGGAAGCTGGCCCAGTTTGATGGGAAATCGAGAGGCGAATTGAATGCAGAGTCCTGGTTGGACGAAATGAAGGAGTTTGGGAAGTCCTATGGCATGACAGAAAAGGATACAGGAAAGGTTGCTACAAACCTTACAGGAGCTGCCCGTATTTGGTGGAAGGGCTATGCAAGAGCCAAGCATCTGGATAGAAGCAGGTGCAAGTTTAAGAAGTTTGCCAAAGCCTTTAAGTCGCATTATGTGCCCCGTGTGCACAAATGCCAACAAATTCAGACCTTTTACAGGTTAGAGCAGAAGGGTATGTCAGTTCAGGCTTACACGGATGAATTTATGCGCTTGAGACTGTATGTACCAGGAATGAATGAAAAGAGGGCAATGGAGGGTTATATTGAAGGGTTGGCCCCATCAATTAAACGAATGGTTAAGGCTATAGACCCAAAATCGAGTTGCGGTGAGGCTAAAGCATTGAGCCTCGAAGAGGACACACCAAGGAACCGATATCCGTCGTCTGCTCCTTACTCATGACCATGGCCGTCCACACCTTATAAACCCCGCTTCGCCAAGTGCGGGGCCCTCTCGGTGAGCTCTTATGGCCACCCGGGAAAAAAAGTCACCTTCAAGACGCCCTAGATAAAGCGAGAACAATGTCGGTAAGGAAGTTCGAACCTCTTACGGTCTATTCCTAAAGAGGCCCGAGAACAGCTCGTAGAGATAAGGCATGCTATATAGGTGTATGCGGCCGGGCACTTCATGCAAAATTGTCCTTATGTCACCTTGAGCTGCCCCGGCTGGCCATGGCTGACCTCGATTGGGGCGATCTTGAGTCAACACTACTGTCGAGGGAGGACACTCCCAGTATATTCACGGTCGCGTCTCATA
Source organism: Isoetes taiwanensis (assembly GCA_021234155.1). Lineage (NCBI taxonomy): Eukaryota > Viridiplantae > Streptophyta > Lycopodiopsida > Isoetales > Isoetaceae > Isoetes > Isoetes taiwanensis. Next base: position 53,826 of record JAJEKV010000441.1, read on the forward strand.
TCCTTGCAGCTATAGAAACGGCAATCTTGAAAGTCAGCCTGCTTTTGTCATTTCCACCATAGGTCAAGTAAGCAGTAAGCCTTTTGTAATTCTTATGGATACGGGGAAGTACACATAATTTTGCTTCTCCTAGAATGGCCCGAGGCCTTGCGGCTTGAAACATTGAGGTCGGCCAGAAGCTTTGTCACTTTAGCGGTAAGGTCGGACATACTCATGGCCCGTCGCATCAATCTCAAGATCACGGTTGCCGAGTGCACCCGTTGCTTTGGGTCTTAGAGTTGATGGATATTGGCAAATCACGACCTCATTGTTGGTATGGAATTCTTGGCATGCAAAGGCCAACATAGGCTGCGAGCGGCGGGAAGTTACCTTCAACGCGGCTAATGGAGCCAGCGTAACTATAAAAGGTGAACCATTCAACCCTATTATGCGGTCTATATGCGTCGAGGCGGTTAGATAAAGCTATATAAAGGAAAAGCTCCTTTCGTCATTAGACTTACCTCCATTGAGTCGGATGCTAAGCGAAGCAAGTAATCGGTACCTTGCGGGGGGATTGCTAATCTTCTCAGGAATTTGGTGATCTTTTTCGGATGAGATCAGAAGCTTCCTCCTTTTAGAGGGGTAGAATGTGAGATAGCTTTAGAGCCGGTACTAAGCCTACTATGCGGCCCGTGCAGGTATGAGTCCCCAGGCTGGCGGAACTTAGAAGCAACCGGGGAATTACTAAACCTAGGTTTCATTCGACCTAGTGTTTTAGCCCTTTGGGCTCCTATTCTTTTGTTAAGAAAAGGATGGCTCCTTGAGGATGTGTATTGATTATCGGCAACTCAACAAGCATACCATCAAGAATCGTTATGCTTTGCCTAGAAGCGGATGATCTAATGGATCGGTTGCAAGGGGCTAAGTATTTCTCAAAGATTGATCGCTCAGGATACCATTAGATAAGGATTAAAAGGAGGACATCCATAAATCTGCTTTTAAGCACTATATATGGGCATTATGAGTTTACCGTTATGCCTTTTGGATTAACTAATGCCCGGCAACTTTCATGCGATTCTTTGAATGATGTTTTCAGACAATACTTGGATGATTTTGTTGTTATTTTCTTTGACGACATTCTCATCTATAGTAAGACCCTAGAGGAGCATGAGAAACATCTTAGATTGGCCCTACAAAAGCTAAGACGTCATCAGCTCTTTGCCAAGTTCTCGAAGTGCAAGTTTGCCACTCCGAAGGTTGATTATTTGGGCCATGTCATTTCGGCAGAAGGAATTGCCACAGATCCGACAAAGATAGAGGCCGTAAGGGAATGGCCTATTCCAGGAAATGTTTCCGAGGTCCGAAGTTTCTTGGGATTAGCAGGATATTATCGGAAATTTGTAAAGGATTTTGCGAAGATCGCAGCACATCTCACAAATCTTACGAAGCATGAGAAGGTGAAGGATTGGATGGAGCACTGGAAGGCAAAGGTTCAGGGAAGTTTCCAGCAGCTTAAAGATGCCTTAACGTCAGCACCAGTTCTCACATTGCCCGATCCTGAGAAGGATAAACTAGTGGCTTAGCGGATGCGATAAGATTACCCTTTGGTGGAGTCCTAATGCGGGGAGGGAGGTTATTGCCTATGATTCAAAGAAAATGAAGCGAGGCGAACAGCGATACCCTACCCATGATCAGGAATTGTTAGCCGTTGTCCATGCCCTGCGGATATGGAGACACTACCTTCTTGGTAGAAGATTCCAGTTGGATACGGATCATCAAAGTCTCCGTTATTTATCCACCCAGCCGAATCTCAATCTCCGTCAGAGGTGATGGATGGAATTTTTGGAGGAATATGATTTTGAGATTATGTATAAGCGGCAAGCACAATGTGGTTGCGGATCGTTAATCCGCCATTCCTTGGTAACTTAGAACCCATTGTAATGCAATTTCTACACTCACCAGTGAGTTTGGGAAATAGATAGAACGGACCATGGCCACCGATCCCGAGTTCTGTGAAGTTTGGGATAGTTTGGCTAAGGAAGCTCGCACAGATAAGGAGCGTGAAGCTTTCCATTCGTATAAGAAAGAAGGCAACTTGTTATATTACAAGGATAAGGCTGTGTGTACACGAGACTTGAGATGCGTAAGGTGATTCTCCATGATACACAACATGACCTTATAGTTGGACATCGCGGGTTTTATGAAAACCTACTTTAAGATTCGTTCGACTATTTACGGCCTTCTATGAAAAAGGACATTGCCAGGTACATTAAGCAGTGTCAGGTGTGTCAACAAACCAAAGCTGAGCAATTAAGGATTCGGCGAGTTGCAACCTCTGGATGTGCTTAGCTAAATGGGAAGTGATAACCATGGATTTCATTGTGGGCCTTCCGCGAACTCTCCGTCCTTAATGGTAGTGGTCGACAAATTGTCGAAAATGGCTCATTTCTTGCCATGTCGTACCACAGATACAGCTTTCGATACTGCTCTGTTATTCGCCAAGGAGATCTTCAGATTACACGGAATGCCACGAGTTATTATATCCGATAGAGATCCCAAATTCGTAAGTGCATTCTGGAAGGATTTCTTTGCCACCACCCAGACCAAGCTTGCTATGAGTACAGCGTATCATCCTCAAACAGATGGTCAGACAGAGCGTACCAATCGCATTATAGAGGATATGCCGCGAAGTTATGTGTGGAGTAAGCAATCACAATGGGCTGACTATATTCATCTGGTCGAGTTTACCTACAACAGCATGAAACAGGAGTCTTCCCGAATGTCTCCCTTTATGATAAATTATGGTTATCAATGTCTTACTCCAGACACATGGCATAACCCCGTTTCTAAAGTGGAGGTTTCTCAACAGCTTCTCTTGGAGATGCAAGCTCTGGTCGAAGAAGTTCGTGGTTACTTATTAGGCTACCAGTCATCATCGAGGAAAAGAGTGTGGCCGATAAACCTGAGAACCCCATGCATTTTCAGTGGGTGAATCGGTTTGGCTTAAGATTAAGGTAAAACAAGCCAAGCTTAAGATTGGCAAGCGCAGAAGTTGGCACCCGGATGGGCTGGACCCGTTCAAAATTATTGGCGTGTTGGAGAGCAGGCATCTCGCTTGAATTTGCCGCCCCGCTTGAAGTTCCACAAGGTCTTTCACGTGAGTCTTCTGAAACAATACACCCCTGATCCAGAGGAGGTTTTGGATACCCCAACCCTCCTAGAAATGACAGAGGAGCAGCTGGAGATAGTCCCTGAAGCTCTTCTTGATCGGGCTTATAAACAAACCAGAAGGACTCAAATGTTGCAGTACCTGGTTAAGTGGAAGCATTTACCAGTTGAGGATGCTACTTGGGTGATGAAGATAGACCTTGAGAAGCACTATCCGGACTTCATGCGGGAATCTCAAGGCCGCACCATCAACGATGCTATCAACCCGCGGCCGTGATAAGCTTAGAAGCTTGAGTGCGGTGATGGCGCTCTAGAGGGGTAGATGCATCGTAAATAATAAGCGTTACCGATGATGAGATCACCTTTGTGTTCTCTAGGACGTGGTGTACTGTCAATGTTGACATGACCACGACTTGCGTGGGCAGCATATATAGTTCATAGGCCGCGTTCATCTCGGCTACAATGGGAACTTGACCATTCCCTATGCTGCAATGAATGGCAAACCATAGTCATGATAGGTTCCCTGGTAGATAGAGTTTTCTTTTATTATCAGGGGGTGGTCCCTTCAACCACAATCTAATTATATATCTTGATATCTTTGACATATGCGGGGCGATTGGCGATGCGTGACTGCCCATGTTAGAGGGTTGCTGATGGCCCGAACTCTTCAGTTTTATTTTGTCTACATGTCTTGTTTTGTTGTTACTCGGATGTTGATATTGGACCTCCGTCCTTGAACTTTTTGATTATGATAATCCTGTAAAATGCACCTCAGTGCTTAAACTGTTTTCAACTTTAAAGTTTTTAATATATATTACCTTCGGAAATAAGGAATTATCATCCTTCATAATGTGATTTCCTATATTTGTAACTAACCCCAATGCTGAGGACAGCATTATTTCTAAGGAGGGGAGAATGTGACGTTCCAAGTATTTATACGGTATACGTAAATATATTGACACGTCACCCAGTATAGATACGCCACCATGGGGTATGGTAACCTAGGGGGTTGACCTAAAAGGGATTAAATTAGCTATGCTAATTTAATTGTTAAGGATAATAACCTATATTTAAGGAATTATTATTTAAAAAGGATAATTAAGCTAATTATGGTTTGGGAAGGCGCCACTTGGCCAAACTCGATTGGCCAGCATGGTGAATACTACTTTGAACCATTAAGGTGGATCACCACCCCCATATCAACCAGAATCGACCAGGAGAAGCTGAGCGCCTACCTTTTGCCAAGCTGAGCGCCACCTTTGCCAAAGCACTTGTACCTGTGTAACCAGAGCTGAGCATCAAGTCCTAAGACGATGGAAGCACCAAACGATAACGGGTCCAGCAGGAGGAATACAGGTGGGTGGTTAGTGTAGTTGAGAATTCTAGGGCAGCGCCCCTGTTGGGCACTTGTTGTGTTGTTTTGTCTGTTCTCTCTGTGTTTTACTCGTAGGAGCTAACCCTTGATTGTAAAGGTAAGTTCTCTTTATATTCTGATTCTGGTTTTGCTCGTAAAGGATGGATTGATAGTTCTTTGCATAGTATTACTCTGGAAATGGGGGAATTAAGGGGGGTAGAGACCTCTGAGCTCATGTATGATAGTATGCTCCTAGATAGAGCCCTGTAATATTCCCATTAGATGCGGCATGTGTACAAGAGACCACTTAGGGTCGTAGGCGCTATAGTGCAGCTTAGCAGAGAAGGGCCTTGGTGGTGAAGTGGGGTGGGGTCTTGCCACGAACATAAAAGGCTCGAGACTCCCTACTGAGTGGGCTAGGCGATGGCGATAGTCGGTCACGTAGAGGGGCGGGTATGGGTCCGACACTCCCACGGGTGTAGAGGTGTGATCCGTATGGAGCATCTTGCACTTTGAGTAGATTTAGGGTGAGTAAATTAGAGATGCGGATCGCGGGAGATTGCCGATGCGTACGTATTCTCTAGCTCACCCATGGAACCAACTGTGATCTGGAAGGGGCGCTTCCACGACACGCCTCATCGGACGGAGGCGTCATGAACCACGGAGTAGACTCAAAGGGTGATACCTTGAGTTTCGTCTCAGGAAGGCTATAAGCGAAACCATGGCGTGGATCGACCCATCCGCAAAGTGTGCCGCGGGGAGGGGGCGGATGGAGTGGACAACCCTAGCCCGATGTTCTATGCCAGCCCACGCCCGGGTTATACCTCTGTGTCTGGCGACCTCTAGGGACCGAGCGTCGGTCCATCCTCCGCAGTGCGAGGCGAGGTAGAACACAGGGGTTGGGAGGGTGTTTTCTTAGGTTTTAGATGCATATTCTTTGTCGTTGGTATTTGGATGGATGCACCACCCGCCGTGGTGGTTAATTATATATGATTTATCTTTGTGTGCTAACCCCTGTATTCATGCTTACGCGGCGTAGGAGCCCATCGGCGTGGGCGAATGACATCTCCATGTCCTTCACTTTCGAGCATCTCGTGAGATGGCCGGGTCGGACGGAGGGGCCCGCTCATGGCGAGATGGTAGCCATGGGAGGAAAAGTCCCGTGTATACGGTAGGAGAGTCGTATATATTGGGGGCGTCACACCACCAATTAAGGTGTTTACGCAACCCTGCAAAATCTCATCCCACCCTCCCCATGGAAACATCCCTCAAAGGGAATACCCAACAGACTTAGTACACACATTACACGGAAGCACCTTCCAAGGGAATAGAGGCAAACAAAGGGGGAGGCGGTCGGTGGGCCCATAATGCGAAGCACTTACCCCAATTGAGGAAGAATGCACGAGGCCAAGGAGAAAGTATCAACAAACCCTTCACATTAGCAAATTCCTCTCTTACGCCACCAAGAAGAGGAAAAGTGTCATCGACAAGCTGGTTAATAATCTGCTGGCTACCATCACGCATCGAAGCCCATCCACCACTCCCTCCTCCACTGCAGCCAAAAACAAGCGAGGCAGTGCCTCCGCCACTGTCGTAAACAAAAGCGGCACCAAAGGGCACCCCTAGCACCCCCCCGCGCCCTGGGAGAAAAGGCGGAGGGTTCACCCTGGCACACACCCGCGTGGCGATCGACCTATCTGACTTCATATTTGTCTCACGTAAAGCGTGGACCCATTAGCGCCAACATCATGGCGGACAAGAACTCCCCAGCGGACACTATAGTAAACTTTGGCAAAGTCAAGCTTAAGATAGGCAATGCCACGACTGTTCTTACGGCCCGATAAAGGCCCTCATAAGGCTGCGGCAACATTAGTCAAAATATTCCTCTCGGGGACAAACCCGGTGCACCTTACTAATGGAAGAAGTCAGCACCGGCTTCAACTTCTCTGCCGGGGCTTTTCATAATAATCTTATACGAGAGGACAACAAGGAGATAGGCCTCAATCATTAATTGTAGAAGGCTGCTTAACCTTAGGAATCAAAAGGAAATGCATGCGGTATTCAAGATCCTATCCATTTGAAAAGACTGCGGCAACTCAAGATACACTGGTACAGACTCACCAGCCCACTCCCAATAAGTCTGAAAAGAACTCCACGGGGATGCCATCCAGCCCAGGACATTTATCCTTGGCCATGCACATACATCTGCGCAGCTAAATCCTCTCACGGAGCTCCTGCTCCAAGCTCTCCACTTGGTGGTAAAGCGAGAATAGATGGCTTAATGACCCCCAAAACAAGCTCCTGCATCTCTCCGCTCATAGGGAAGAGTCTTATTTGTCGCGAAAAACCGAGAAATGGGCATGCACATACCTCTGCAAATCAGCGGGATCCTCCAAAGTCAGGCCATCCCGGGCAAAGCAAAGGGGCGCTATAGATCTTTGCATATCACATTGCCTAGGCTGCTCGAAGAACAGACAAACTTGTGTCCCCTCCTTCAACCCGGGTAAAGGGCCACCTTCACCGTTCCTCGCGACTTTGACCTGCTCGAGGAGCAACAATGTCTGCTGCAACAACTTGCATTCTCCCTAATGCCATCGAAGGGTACGCCGAATCCTCCAACTCGATAGAGACCATGCAACTCCTGCTCTCTCTGCTGCGCTGGCTACCAAAGACCTTGGCAAAAGCGCTTCACCTTGGCCAGCGCAATCACCATACCGGGCATACCCTTGAGGAGATGAAAAGGTATCAAGCCACAACTCACACCGGGTAGAAATCCGCATCGGCCCGAGAAGGGTGTTCAAGCGGAACACCGTCCTAGAGGGCGAGAGGCAAGCGCACCTTTATTTGGACAAAACACGAGGGGTAATGATCAGAAATGGAGGTAGACAAAATGTTACTCGGGCGCAAAGAGGGCACACCATCCGGTCGCATAGGGGAAGCATAACACCGGTCATGCCTAGCATGCGCTCGGCCGCACCAATACGCCTATTACAATAGGTGAAAGACAAGTCCCGAGGGACCTCAACCAAGGCCAAATCACGCAACAAAGCGAGACCAGCGGTCCCTCTCAAACCCATGCACAACACTGGGTTCCGGAACGCAGGCGATCCTCTACTCGGCTCTACCATATTGAAGTCCCCTAACAACAACCAAGCGACACGCACCCACCAAGGGCTGCGCCAGCTTATTCGAACTGTGGCCCATAAAGCACCCGCTTCTTTGAGAAGGCTGATTAGGGGCATAAACATTAACAATCCCCCACTCTTGCCCTCCCTCCAACCCTTAATTATTGCCACCAGAGCCAAACACATGCATTTGCAAAGTACGTGACTGCACATCCATCCTCCAAGCAATAAGAGTACCCCCACTAGTCCGCCCGGAAAAGAAGAAGCAATAGAGGCAAGCGCCTACCAACCATATTCATGAGCCTAGACATATCACCCCTGTGACACTTATGCTCACGAATGCAAACAATATCGGGGCCTTAGCTTTGCCGAAGTGCCAAAGAAACACGGGCCCTCTTACTACTAGAGGACCGCCCCCCTTACATTCCAACTAAGGATCGACCTATTCATCGGGAGGAGAAGTGTCCGGCCCAGCCTACCCACCCGGGCCATCAGCCCCACTCCCGAGAGTCATCATCTAGAGCGGAGGATTAATCACGGCAATGTGACCCACGGCCTCGCTCGTGAGATTCCACTTCAACATGTGTTGGAAGTCCCCGAGAACACCTCCATAGAGTCATGGGCCACACTAGTCTCTACCTCCAGCGGGCTGCTCCGGCCACCTCATGCTTTCGGCCACATACCACTACAGGGACATCCCCCCCGGGATCACCAGCCCCTCCCACAGCCCTGTCCTCGGACCTAGCCACAACCAAATCATCGAGCCCTCCCACGAGCCACCCGTCCCCTAGCCCCGCCATCCAATGGGCGGCGGCAGCAAGCACGCCCGGCCTCGTCCACACCACCTCTCCCAACCACACCACCTCGTCCAACTCCACTCATTTGCACCCACAGAGTCCTGCATCACATTTGCCTCGAGCAAGCGAGGAATCCGGGGCCTGACATAAGCACCGCCAACCCCTACCACATCACAAGCACCAACGGGATCATCAACATGGTCGGATGGTAGCACAATAGATGGAAACATCCGCCCGCATCTCGGAGCCATTCAAAAGCTTCAATCGGAGAGAAAATGCGGGGACCACTACGCCTTTGGAAGAGAAGTGGGCCACGGTACTGCAAAGCGGCCGAGCAAACGGATCTTGGGGACACGCACAATAGAATGAGCCAAATATACACCCGGGCCATTAGCCATAGAAACCAGAAACCCGGGCACCATCGGATCGGGGGAGGAAGATCACGAGATCTAGAACCAACACGGGATTTTAACATTTGTCAAAGCGGGTGGACATTTGGGAGTATATCTTGATACAACACATAAGATACACCCAAAGTATCCACCCCCGACTAACCAATTTACGGAAGACTCGGCCTCAAACATGATTATGAAGAAATTATTTGGTAGAATTTGAGGGCCCGATACAGGCAAACCAATCCGCCTCGGATGTCCAGGCAAGCCAAGAGCTAAACCTCCTCGTGTCCAATATGTAACCCGTGAAGTAGCCCAATACATAAATGAAACTAGATTCTCAATGGTGCGAACATGCACGATATGATCAATATCTATCCATGGAGCCTCGGAAGAGGCTGCCTGAGATCAGCAGTGATGATCCTCCACAAATTTGAGCCTCTTGAACGCGGGCAGTCCTACACTCCGGAGCCTTGCAGCAGATCAATCGAAAACCCGGTAGAAAGTGATCGAAAGCAACAGTGTCATTACTCGCCAGGCCGGGGCACCGGGAGGTGGGGCTGCAGCCACAGCATCTGAGAGAGGTATCGAGGGCACCCGGGAGGCACATCAGCTACATGCACCCTAGAAGAGGGCATCACCGACAAGTGATCCCTTCCCAAGCCACGGGGGGGAAAGGGCATCCGCAGAGATCCGGTTTCAAAGAGGGCATGCTTGATGGGATCAGACCTGGAGTCTCCAAAACACAACCCTTGGGGTCTCGGAATTATATTGAGAGGAAGAGCAATCCACATACCTCTCAACCGAAGGGATTCAAAGAGCTCCCTCATCTCGCCACCAATTGCATGCCACTTCCCTACCTCCCGCGCCTCTTAGGTGCATGCGAGACCGGCGCCCTTCCCCTTTCTTGGAGGATTCTTCCTCCTGCGCCCGTCGCCCTTGGCTTGGCCCCAAGCCATGAGGGCTCAATCGATCCCCATCAACACATGCGGTAGGAGCCATGACATCCGAACCAGTCCGGAAATCAGCTGTTTGCGCCAGCAAATCACATGAAAAAACAGTTGATGCTATACACCTCGAGGAAAGAGCCGGAACAAGCTTTCCAGCGAGCCTAAGCTGCGCCAAAATCTGACACGGATAAAGAGATATCGTAGATCAAAGTTTAAGCCATCGAACCCCAACAGCCCCGAGGCGAAGTTCTTGACTTTAGACAGATTTAGACATGCAAACCACGCATACATTTTGTCAAAGAAGCAGCTAGGGCAGCAAGACTTATCTTACTCATCCTAAGCATAATCATTTTGGTGGTTGATCAAGCTTAGGATTCGCGCAATATCCCTCTAAATTTTGGACTGTGAACATATAGCATGTCTAAATCTTTTCAAATATAGGCTGCTTGGCAGAGGGTACACATTCCAACTAAATTTCTGGAAGAGGGGTAATATCCAACAACTAATCTTCTTGTGGGCCATATCATTCGTCTGAGGAATGATTTTTGGACCTTAACGGCTACAAATACAAAATTCCCTAAACATCCTCCAAGCAAGAACTCATACGGCGTTTCTTAGAAGTGCCCAAAATGGTGTGATGGGAAAACCTCTCAAAAGCGATCCTCTACCTTTGCAAAGCACATATGAAAGGATAAATCTGTGAGTAAATGTATCTAGCTAAAAAAAAAAAACGAAAACAAAAAAAGAAATATAAACATCTTGAAGCTTCTTGGAGCTCATTTCAGCTCCAAGAAGTTATCTCCTCCTCGGTTTATTCTTGCAATAAAATCTCCAAAGAAAGAATGTCCAAGCCCCCTCTGAATCAACAAAGCACTATGAAGACTGGTCTTTCCCACCATCACAAATGCGGCATTTATTTTGGAGCAGTAAGTTCAGAACGTAAGATTCAAACCAAAACCGTCCCACATGTATTGAATAATCCCAAAATAAAAATGTCCGGCGAGAGGAGAGGGAATGGCGCCAGCTCAAATTGGCATTGAAGGCAGAGCAACTAGCGTCCCGCAAGCGGGAAGGGAACCCCGCATGCGTCTGCACATGCGGCGTTCCGGTGCGAAAACCAACACTCTCCCATTGTAATAAAGAAGATAGATTCAAGAGTGCATTGGTTATAACATTCTTAATAGGATATTGAATTATTTTATTAGAGGGTCAAGTCTCCGTATTTTATATTCTAAAACCAGGTAAACCTGTATCTTTATATTTCAAATCATAGACGCCCCCAATCATAAATGTCCATAATCGAAACTATCTGAACATATGTAATCTATTGTATCATTTTTCTTTTTTTTTCTTTTTAGCACACCAGCCCAACCAAGCCTACAGATTTTCTTGCAATTCTAGCCTATCCACGTGTAATTTCCATGTCATCAAAAGCTGACATGTCTTATCCTGCACTATTATATCCTCTTTTTTCCAGATCTAGAGCCATGAAAATTAGAAAATCGGTAAAAAATGAGGGTGGAGATGGAAAGGGTCATCGAATAACTTCTTCTTGTGTCACCTTATGCTATCTGGAAAGAAGCCATAGAGATCGACCATTCAGTAAACATCTTCCCTTCTTTGTTTTCCTTTTTCGTGGGCATGTGCTCGTGCTTAAAGCAGTTTTTCTGGTTATGCTATGCTCCGGCATCCATCCTAAGGCCATTTGCTAATAAATTGGGAGGCTATTTTCTGAAGCATGTTTCATTTATACAAAAATGAATCTTGTGAGGCGTCGCCATTGCCTCCTTCCATGGCGACAATGCATCAGGAGAGCATATCTCGTTTTACGGATGCGAGGTTGGCCTAACAAAGGTAATTCTTGCATTGCAATGATGTCTTTCCAACGAAGTTCCTTGACCTATTTTTAATTCTTTTCAATCCATTAGATTCCATAGAATGTCCCAATAACTCCAGATTTCAAACATCACAGAGCACCATAATCCGGCGAGAAAAGTTTAGAAAAGGGATGCTCATTTTCTGGTTTGAGTGAGGCTTTGGATTCTTTTCTTTGTTCAATTTTTCTATTGGGGCATCACCCATGCCACAATATTGCGAAGGAAAAGGAATTTAGTTTTTGCTAAGGGCATCCATCTGCTTGGGTTTCTTTGTGATGGATAGGAGACCCATAAAGTTTTGGGAAACTTTTATCGTTGCCAATGTTGGTAAATTGTGGCGATTAATAATTGTTATTACCAAATCAGTTGAGGCTTTTACAATCTATCTTATCTGTCTTGGATCATAAGATGTTAAGCTTATTTACCATATTACTCTTCTTAACATGCCTATATTATTCTTGCTTCATCGCATGAGATGTATGATTTTTGCATCTAGGTCCATAGCTATCATCAATTGCATAATCTATGGTCTTTCCAGGTGAGAACTTGCATCTCTCTTTTATTAACTCTGAAGCATATTGATGAAGGGGAACATGGAGCAAATTGACTTTCAATGACCAGGCCAACGTGCCTGATATGTTCAGGATATCAGAAGTAGCAAAAATAATATTTTAAGTGCTTCTAATATTTAAAATAGAGTGCCAATAAGACAATGCATCACTTTTATATGCATGGCCGCAAGAGCTTTGAAGCTCTATCACACTATCACATTCTCCCAACTAACAGGATTCGGTAAAGTTCTAAACCATATTTTCATCACAGAGTCTTCATGAGATACTAATCTCCTAGATAAATGAATGATGAACAAAGTGACACAAAAAACGATCTATTTGGTTGCTCCTTTGACGTTTTAATTTATCGGCTTTTTGAGTCATGTTACATCTTAGAACTGAAACATGTAAGGAATTTATCTTCCCTTTTGTTTGTTAAGCTATTATAATAAGTTTTTTGTCTTGTTTAAAAGGACATTTTTTCATGATGTATGGAGGTCTATGTAGAAGATAAGATGAAATAAGGATATTGTGTTTAGTCTACGGAATATCATATTGATATTTAAAGCGCTTGTTTCATATAGTTTATGACTAGCATATTGCCATGTCCTCTCCCCGAGGGAAATATTTACATGCGATTTACATGGAGCCTTGTAAGGTATTCAAGAACTTCGGATATCTTCCTCTATTCTCCGGCACCTGTGACGATCTTTCTCCTATATATTATTGCGTAAGATATGCTCATTGTAAGCATTAGATCTGACAAATCTATTTATGTACTCTTAGCAAACACACACCACACCGGTGCAAGTGTCTATCTCTTTGCTTCAAGCATTCTAGGAAACCATCAGATACTCTTGGAATGCAATCATTTCAGCTCATTCCAACTTGAACACTCAGATACATCATTTAAATTGTACACAAGAATACAGTTATGGTGTGTAAAGTGTGACATGTATGTTTACCTTGCTCTGCCTAAATCATGTATTGCAATATTGGACTTTAGACAATGGAAAAGTATGCATTCTTGGATTGTATTAACTGTCCTACAGTTGCTGTTTCTCTAGGGCGTATGATTAGTAAGGGGTATGCTAAATGTGGGAACCTGGCAGAAGCCCATAATGTTTTCAATGCTTTGTTGTGTCATAACATTATGTCAAAGGGTGCTATGATTGCATGATATGCTCAAAATGATGAAGCCTTTTAGCTCTAGATTGTTTTAAGAAGATGCAAAAGAAGATATAAAGCCAAATAATGTGATATTTTCGAGCATACTGAAGGCATGTGGTAGCATAGAAAACCTAGAGGGACAGAGCCATACATGACCACATATTGGAATTTGATTTCAACTTAGATGTTGTCGTAAACTCCCTCATCGACATGTATGCAAGATGTGGCAGCTTGCATGTATCACAAAAGATTTTTGACAACTTGCCAAATTGAGATGTTGTAAACCTGGAATGCTTTTATTGCAGATTGCGTTCAGCATGGAAAGAATTTGTTTGCCCTCAACTGTTTTGACAAGATGCATAAGGAGGGCATAAAGAAAAACAAATCATGTTTTTTTTTGCATTATGAAAGTCTATGGCCGACTATATGATGGCGATGGAGATCTAGGCTAGGCCATTCATGATGAGATCCTCCAGATTTGCCAACTAGGAATGTGGTATCTTGGAATGCCTTAGTGCGAGGTTATGCCCAAAGCAAGCAAAGAACTGGCCTTGAAAGGCATAATCCATCTGTTTGATTTGGAAGATGTTATTGGCGGCTTGCCTGCAAATACATATGCCAAATACTTGATTAGAAAGAGTCACAAAAGAGTTTTTGCCAATGTGTTAAATCGAGATGTTGTATCTTAATAGCAGGATATACCCGGTATGGTAAAAGCTTACTTGCTTTGTATTGTTATAAACAGATGCAAGAGCCAGGCATAGATCCAGGTGTAGTTATATTTTTAAGCCCTGTATCTTCACATTTCCATGGAGGCCAATTGCTCTCTTTCTTATATGCAGGAGCCGAGGTATTGTTGTCAAATTATATTTCAAGCATAAGCTGTTGTGATTTTTACATTATGTTGGGTTTTTGTTTGATTCCTTGTTATTTAAACATGTTCTTTTCATGCCACTTAGAATTAAAGAACTTAGATCTGTAACAGTGGATTAGTGTGTCTATTTTATAATTTGTGTAGGTACTGTTCACTATATGTTGGAATGGAATGCTTGCATTCCATAAATGAGTCCTCCTCAATTTTCCACTTCATGATATAATGACTCATTATTGCAAGGTAGAACGTCCTTTTATGCTACCTAGATTAGCATTGCTACTTCCAATGTAACCAATAGAAACATATGACTCCTCTTTTCCATAGAAAGTATGGTTGTGGTAAAAAAAAAAAAGCAAATGCAACATTAGAACAAAGAAAATGACCAAATAATTCAAGAATAACAAACCATCAACAACGAATACAACAACATCACAACAAACTTTATTTAAAAAGAAGCAAAATTTGTAACTACAAAATACTATTTTTTCAATTTAACGACTAGAAAATTGCTAAATGAAATGTGTATTTGAATTTAAGAACTAGAAACATATCACAACATTTCTTCAATCCATTTAAACATTGTCATCTATCTATGCAGAGCAAAACCAAGACATATTGCTCCTTCGAATGAAATACAAGGGAAAACATTAGCCACTAATTGCAGTCTAACGACACCATGCCTAAATAAAATCTAACAAGTCTTACCTTGCTAAAGCCTTCTGGTGTGCTTCTTGCTAGTTTTTTTTTTTTTTTTCCCTCCATTCACGGGGCTACTTTTTCTCCGATGCCTTTTTCACGGTCGAGCCTTTAATGTTTGGAGGGTACTTAAAAGCGCCAAATCTAGAGAATCGGGGACATGGGTGGCAAATTGAGATCTACGAGTATCTCCGACCTAATGCGAATGCAAATATATGGCGATTTGCGGCAATTCTTGATGAATTGAGAATTGATGGATGAATTATGGCAGCATATTGACAAATCTTGAATCTACATGCCGATGTTTTCTTTGACCTTTATTGTGCAAGGCTATACGAAATATAGACAAGTGTTAAAATATAGACAATGTTTTTGAAGGTATTTTTTGCTGAGTCTTTATTTTGACTCCGCACCTTATTCCAAGTAACCGGATAAATAGCTAGAAGCACTTGTTGACTTGTCAATGTCGCATGAAAAAGAGAGAGCAGCCAAGACCAAACAGGCTGGAGATGATCACATAAAAAGAAACAATGCTCAATGGTCTCATCCCTTTGCTTGCACGATTAGGCGGATCGACACTCGAGGATCAAATCGTGGACCGCACATTCACAGGGGCATCTGTGAGGAATGCGCCGCAAAGCTACCCCAGAGTAGGATGGAGTAGTTTATCCCAAGCCCAAGTCCACATTCGTCTCCAACTAGGAGGTGAGAGATGAAGGGACCACTTAGTGGATGGCGGAAGGATATCACCATTGACAAGCAGCCTATACATAGAGTTCACAAGCCTATGCTCGTGAACACTCTGGTGGGAAACCCACATGAACCCTTCAATAGCCTCTAGAGCAGCCAATGGCAAAGTACTAGCAACCTTTTGCCAAATAGGTCTATCCCATCGAGACAATAAGAATTTTGTTTGAAAGAGTTGCCAAGTCGCTAATAACTTTGCCGGGAAGGTTTGGATATTTCCCCTGCAGTAGTCCTCCAGGACGCACAAGCTAGAATCGCTAAGGCCTACCATTGTTCTTCGCTTGCTCCTGCCAAGCGACAGTTGATATTTGAGTCCTATTTGAGTGTGTTGTCTTATGCATAGGCTGGTGGTTCTATTCAGTGGATCATGATTATCCTCGGAAATTTTATTCCCGCCTTTGCATTTGTATCTGACTTTTGGCTTGATGTTTCAATAAAGTTTGTCGTTCTTCCCAAAAAAAAAAAAAAAAAAAAAAAAAGAAGTAGTCTTTATAAAAAGGCTAGGCCTTTATTTTGCATGATAAAAAGGCTCTTGTAAGCCTGCGGCCTTTCTAATTCGAATAACAAAGTATAACTTGTCTTCGTTGATTTTTTCATAATATTGATCCATAATCTTTTTTTCATATTCGACCTTAGCCAAGCATAAGGCAATTACTTGGTGAAATGGAGGGCGCGTACCTATCTTCTTCTTCTTAGCATGGAGGATTTGCGGCTCTCTGTTTTACCGGCATGTCGAGTGCCATTCACAAGGATTGGAAAGTATTTTGACCATTCTTAGGGTTTCCAGCTTGTTTTCATTTTTTAGGTAACCTCTCCAATCGACTCCCTTGAACTGAATTGCGCTCAAAGTTTTGTTGGGCACTTGGCTTTTTGCAAGGGAAGCTCGATCTGCCTTTTAAGCGAATCTTAGATATGTGGAGAGAGAGAGAGACAAGCTCGGCGGGGTCCTCATCGTGGTCTGCTGAGGGGATAGAACTTAACCCACGGCCCATGCGGTCGGGCCGCTGCTCCATAAGAGTGTAGGCCACGTCTGCCTCGTTTAACTTCATGAGGGAAGCTCATTGAAGTGGAAGATGGGGTAAGGAATCCTTCGCCTTCAATGAAGTGCTTCACAAAAGATCTAGAACGGTATCAAGCGTAGGGGCTGTCATCTTAAGATGATCTACTAGCGGGCTAAACGGTTGGAACACGTTCATCTTCTTGTGTCCGCGGTAAGTTTGAAACGCGGCATGGTCATGACCGCAAGGAAAGACAAGGGAGAAGAGGTAGGGCTCAAACTGGGATGGGCTGAAAGGGTAGAGCAAGGGGCTAGGGCTTAGAGGAGATGCTGGTAGCCGCGGAGGTCGGGACTATGGCGAAGTTTGGAGCTCAGTCCCGGCGGCTATGGCGGAGGGGAAGTGGGACGAAACACACTTTTCAAAAAAAAATGGTTCAAAATTCAAATTTTAACTTTTAACTTTTTATAAAATTTTCTTGGAAATATTTTTTTTTTTTTTTTAAATTTCAAACAGGCCAGATAAAAGTATGCGGCGACAAGATCTTCCACTTCAATGAGCGCTTCCTCATGAAGTTAAACGAGGCAGATCAGGCCTACACTCTTATGGAGCAGCCTGACCGTGCATGGGCCGTGGTTAAGTTCTATCCCTCAGCAGGACCAGATGAGGACCCCGCCGAGCTTATCCGGAATGAGGCCCAAAGGATCATGCACCTTGCTAGGGTAGAAGACTTGCAGCAAATAGCTAGTGCCCCACCAGAAGCACGGAAAAACTGCTTCTACTACCTTGGTAAGGGCCGGGTACTTATGTACCAAGACTATTATAACCTTCCTACTTTCTTTTGGAATTTAGACCTTAATAGCTTCATTTTTGAGAATGTTCCCCCTAGTTTTGATCAAGCCTGCATGGACCTCCTGCAAGATGATATGCGAGCGCGTCCGGATAGATACCATACGGAGATTGCCAGGCGAATACAAGCGCGCTTGGATAAAGAGGCCAGAGATGCAGAAGAGAGAGAGCGGCTCCGTAAGGAACAGGAGGATGGCCAGAACCAGCAGAGCGGGAATCAACAGGTGGATCAGCAGGACGACCAGCAGGTTGATCGGCAGCAGGATCAAGATGTTAATCAGCAGCAGAATCCAGATGTTGATCAGCAGCAGGATCAAGGTGTTGGTCAGAATGTTGACCATCAGGGAGACCAAAATATGGGTGAAAATGTGAACCAACCGATAGATCAGAGCGGGCCACGTAATAGAAAGCATACGGAGTGGGGTAATAGGACGTTGAAGAGAAAGAACACCAAGCCCGTTAAGGGGGGTGTGGATTACAAGACCCGCCTACAGAAGAATGCCACCATTGCCAAGAAGACATCAGCTCAGAGACGGGAGCAAATCGTGCAGTGGGCAAAGCATTCAAACACCAGTCGGAAATCCCTCCCATCGCTGAAGGCTTACTCTCAAGCCGCTGGAAGCCCCATAGATTTCGACCGCACGGTAGCACCGGGGAGATACGTAAGTATCTTGATTCGTCGGCTCCCCTGCCAGCGGCTTGTACGGGAAATTGCCCAGGAGTTTAAAACCGATCTGAGGTTCCAAGCCTTTGCAATCCTCGCGCTCCAAGAGGCTGCCGAGGCTTACCTGATCGAGATTTTGAGTGACGCCAACCTTTGCGCCATACACGCAAAGAGGGTCACCATCATGCCCAAGGACCTCCAGCTGGCACGACGGATCCGAGGGGAGTTCCGGTGACTAGGCGATCGTCTTTTTCCGTTGTAAAATTTTTGTAACTTATCTATGTACTATTCCCATTTTTGGGGTTGTGAATATAAAATATATCAATGTAAATTATTAATTAAATAATAATTTTTAATTATAATTTTTGGAAAACGTGCCGAAAAGTATGAGACCCCTTTTTGGCCATTAGGGTTTCATTTTCCTTTCTTGCTTTCAGTGTCTCCTTTCTCCTCCTTTGTGCCTTCACTCCTCATGGATCGCCCAACCTTGCAGCAGTGGTATCTGGACGGAGAGCATTGGGACCCTGCGGTTCCCTTTGATCTTCTTCACCCCTACCCGCTCAGGTAGATCTCATCTCTAACATGCGTGCACATCCGGATTATGCCGCCTTTCTTCAGTTTCTTGCGGAAGAGATTGTACCCGCATGTGTTTACAATGATGATGATTTGCAGCTCTATCTTGACTTCCACACCCTGCACCAGATGTTAGGGGGTGATGAGCATGCCCGCAATGTCATTAAGGGCATAAGGAGGCGGGGGACAGACCTCCCTATTGTTACAATAGATCGAGAAACTTGTTTTGAGGCCCGATTTGCACTGGCCATCATCATGGACCAGTACATTGAGGACGAGGAGATAGTCGGCCGGCGTGCCTCTACGCCTGCACCTCCCGACCGGAAGACAATTTAAGTCGCCGACGAAAGCGTGATTTTCAGACGATGGAGGCAACTTGCCACAGAAGCCCCTACAAGTCGGGAGAAAGCCCTCAAGCTTGAAGGGCTAAATCTTCTTCCTACGGTACTCTTGAATAACCAAGAGTACTTGATTCTTGAGGACATTATGTGGGCCTACCGTGTGATTGCTGATATGCGGGGCCGCAAAAAGATGGAGGTCCTCTATGATCTTGCTGAGTATTGCCAAGATGATTTCCTCGACTTTACCACAACGGTTGTGCATCCCTCACCAGTCGAGGACTTGTTGGCGTATCGGCCTGAGGAACTAGAGCCTGTTGAGACTCTTTTGTCACTTCGGCAGTTCTTGTTAAGTGACACACCACAGCCTCCGGAGGAGCACTTTGCGGCTCAGATGCGAGGTGGATCAGGACGAGGAAGACCTTTGGGGCACCAAGGTAAGCCTTAGGGATGACAAGGAAGAAATAGAGGAAGAGAAAATCCCCGTGAACTTGGAAAAGGAAGCGGAGACCTCCCGAGATCCTCAGATTAGGGCAATGGGTAACCATGTGCCCCCCGATTTTTTTTTTCAGCCTTCCAAAGAAGGTGAGGTATTGTTCTTCTCCAAGAACTTGGGGCCTTCTTCTAAAGCTTCTTGGTGGGCGCTCCGTGCCATATCCACTTCAGCGGGCCATAAGAAGATTGATTATCACGCCACCACCATAACTTTGGTCCATAGAGATTTGGCTATAGCAGCATTGGGCTGCGCTAATATGCGACTCCTTGTGGCGGCACCTTTGGCCACTTGCTTACCACCAGAGGCAGCAGCTCGAGCCGCCCTCTCCGCTAGCCCCAGTGCCACTTTGATGCGCTATCGTCCACCTCCCCAGCCTATGGACGAAGAGGAGGGACCTAGTTCCTAGATGTTTGTATTACGCATCCTGCATTGAGAATAGTTGTGGAATTTTGGTTGGCAATTTCTTTAGCCAATTTATAAGTTATGATGTGTCATCCTATTATTAATTGGGACTATTGTATCAATCAATACAATTAAAATTGTTCCCTTCCATGACCTGTTCTTCTATCTATTGGAATTTAGGGTATAACAAAATTGTTCAATGTTCTATATTCATTTCTACCGTCTTGCAGAAGAGACACTTGAAGAGTACGAAGAGAAGATTATCGATCAGATAAGGAGGGATGATCCAGGGCCGCCCGACCAGGATTATGGTCAAAGATATGGGGAGTACCCGGAATGGGACGAAGGTTACGAGATGGAACCTGCGCCACCAGGGGAGCCCTATGACCCAGCCAAGGGGATGGAGATAGTTAATATTCTCAGGGAACGGGCCTACGAGGACCTGAAGAAAACCCTTCGCCGCACATGGGACTATTGGGATATGTCCAGGCACGAAGCTTTCGAGGATGCCAACGACCATTTGTGGCAAATCTTCTATGCATTAAGGAGGCTTTTCAATCTCCTTATTATTAGCCCAACGATGGATTATCAACCTGTTATCGTCCAGGCCTGGGCACGTTACAAGCTCGTTAGGGCTGTACGTGAAAGTGTTCGCTACTCAATCTTGTACCCCTTTGCGAACCCCTAGGCCCGGTCTCCTCAGTTATGTTTTTTTATGCTATATGTGAGTTGAACTTTAAATCTCCGATGTATAATGTCTGTTCTTGTATTATATCTTTGTATCAACTTGTGTTACTACCAATGTACTGAATCTTAATGGAATGACAGTTTTCACTTGTAAAATTCTCTTGTATTCTCTCTCTACCCTATCCGAAACGATATTTTAGTGAGACTTTATGTTACTATAGTTCTGCTTACAATTTTTTTATGCTCGATATAGACGGTGCACGCAACGCCGCCTGGCAGACGCCCTCAAGTGCCAGTAGACTAACACCTGAACAGGAACTTATGTTAATGAAGAGACAGTTAGGCGAGTTACAGGCTTATGTGTTGCATGCCAATCCACCCCAGCATATGCAAGAAGACGGACCGGAGTTACCTCCGCCACCGCCAAGTCCACCTTCACAGTAGCCGTCCCCACCTGAAACCAGCCCTGTGCCTGCACCGAGGAGGCCCCATTCTAAACGTCGTCAGAGTTCCTCCAGGGATAGCGCCACCTCCTCCCAATCAGCCACTTCTGTGTCCTCTGAGTCGTCGGTATCATCCGGTGACCATGCAAAGCGCCGGGATAAGGAGTACCGCAAGACGGTTGATACAGCCATAACTAGTATATGGAAGAATAGGAAGTCGCCCGGGGCTTTGATGGGAAATCGAGAGGCTTAATTGAATGCGTAGTCCTGGTTGGACTAAATGAAGGAGTTTGGGAAGTCCTATGGCATGACAGAAAAGGATACAGGAAAGGTTGCTACAAACCTTACAGGAGCTGCCCGTATTTGGTGGAAGGGCTATGCAAGAGCCAAGCATCTGGATAGAAGCAGGTGCAAGTTTAAGAAGTTTGCCAAAGCCTTTAAGTCGCATTATGTGCCCCCCAGGCGCACAAATGCCAACAAATTCAGACCTTTTACGTGTTAGAGCAGTAAGGGTATGTCTGTTCGTGCTTACACACGGATGAATTTTGCGCTTTGAGACCTGTATGTACCGTGAATGAATGAAAAGAGGGCAGTGGAGGGTTATATTGAAGGGTTGGCCCCATCAATTAAACGAATGGTTAAGGCTATAGACCCAAAATCAGTTGCAGAGGCTGAGGCTAAAGCATTGAGCCTCGAAGAGGACACACCAAGGAACCAGTATCCGCGTCCTGCTCCTTACTCGCAGCCATGGCCGTCCACACCTTATAAACCCCGCTCGCCAAGTCTGGGGCCCTCTCAGCAGAGCTCTTATGGCCGCCAGAAAAGAAAGTCACCTTCAAAGACGCCTCGATAAATGTAACAATGTCAGAAGGAAGTTCGAACCCTCTACGCCTATTCCTAAAGAGGCCCGAGAACAGCTCCGCCGAGATAAGGCATGCTATAGGTGTATGCGGCCCGGGCACTTCATGCAAAATTGTCCTTATGTCACGCAGACTGCCCAGCTGGCCATGGCTGACCTCGATTGGGACGATCTTGAGTCAACACTACCTTTCGAGGAGGACACTTTAGTATATTCACTGCAAGGCCTCATATCCTTGCGTTTATAGAAACCCAAGAATGCCGAAAAGTCACTGGGCTCATTTCCACCATAGGTCAAGTAAAATGCGAAGCCTTTTGTAATTTTATGGATACGGAAGTACACATAATTTTGCTTCTCCTAGAATGGCCTGTGCCTTGCAGCTTTGAAACATTGAGGTCCCCGACCAAGCCCGCCACTTTAGCCAGCCAGAAGGTCGACATACTCATGGCCGCCGTGATCAATCTCAAGATGCAGCTTGCCAGTGCACCAGTTGCTTTGGGTGCCGAAGTTGATGGATATTGGCAACACGACCTCATTGTTGGTATGGAATTCTTGGCATCTCAAAGGCCAACATAGACCGCGAGAAACGGAAGTTACCTTCAACGCAGCCTAATGGAGCCCCGGCGAACTATAAAAGGTGAACCATTCAACCCTATTATGCGCCTATGTCTGTCCGTGCGCTTAGATAAAGCTATACGCAAGGAAAAGCTCCTTTTCGCCATTAGACTTGCCTCCATTGAGTCGATGCTAAAACGTAGCAAGTAATCTGGTGACCTTGCCGTGGGGGATTGCTAATCTTCTCCGAGAATTTGGTGATCTTTTCCCGGATGAGATCCGTAAGCTTCCTCCCTTTTAGAGGGGTAGAATGTGAGATAGCTTTAGAGCCGTGTACTAAGCCTACTAGCACGCCCCGCATCGCATGAGTCCCCCGTAACCGGCGCGTAACTTAAGAAGCAACTTCGTGAATTACTAAACCTAGGTTTCATTCGACCTAGTGTTTTCGCCTTTGGCGCCCTATTCTTTTTGTTAAGAAAAAGGATGGCTCCTTGAGGATGTGTATTGATTATCGGAACTCAACAAGCATACCATCAAGAATCGTTATGCTTTGCCTAGAGCAGATGATCTAATGGATCGCTTGCAAGGGGCTAAGTATTTTCAAAGATTGATCTACGCTCCTGATACCATCAGATAAGGATTAAAGAGGAGGACATCCATAACTGCCAGACTATATATGGGCATTATGAGTTTACCGTTATGCCTTTTGATTAACTAATGCCCCAAAGAACTTTCATGCGATTGTCGAATGATGTTTTCCGACAATACTTGGATGATTTTGTTGTTATTTTCTTTGACGACATTCTCATCTATAGTAAGACCCTAGAGGAGCATGAGAAACATCTTAGATTGGCCCTACAAAAGCTAAGACGCCATCAGCTCTTTGCCAAGTTCTCGGTGCAAGTTTGCCACCGAAGGTTGATTATTTGGGCCATGTCATTTCGGCAGAAGGAATTGCCACAGATCCGACAAAGATAGAGGCCGTAAGGGAATGGCCTATTCCAGGAAATGTTTCCGAGGTCCGAAGTTTCTTGGGATTAGCAGGATATTATCGGAAATTTGTAAAGGATTTTGCGAAGATCGCAAAGACATCTCACAAATCTTAATTAAGCATGAGAAGGTGAAGGATTGGATGGAGCAACCGGAAGGCAAAGGTTCGTGTGGAAGTTTCAAAGCAGCTTAAAGATGCCTTAACGCCGCCAGACCAGTTCTCACATTGCCCGATCCCGAGAAGGATAAACTAGTGGCAACGGATGCCGCAGAAGATTGCCACTGGTGGAGTCCTAATGCAGGAGGGGAGGGTTATTGCCTATGATTCAAAGAAAATGAACGAGACGGAGCAGCGATACCCTACCCATGATCAGGAATTGTTAGCCGTTGTCCATGCCCTGCGGATATGGAGACACTACCTTCTTGGTAGAAGATTCCAGTTGGATACGGATCATCAAAGTCTCCATATTTATCCACCCAAATTAATCTCAATCTCCACGAGGTGATGGATGGAATTTTTGGAGGAATATGATTTTGAGATTATGTATAAGCCTGGCAAGCACAATGTGGTTGCGGATGCGTTGTCACGCCATTCCTTGGTAACCCGAACCCATTGTAATGCAATTTCTACACTCACCAGTGAGTTTGGGAAATAGATAGAATGGACCATGGCCACCGATCCCGAGTTCTGTGAAGTTTGGGATAGTTTGGCTAAGGAAGCTCGCACAGATAAGGAGCGTGAAGCTTTCCATTCGTATAAGAAAGAAGGCAACTTGTTATATTACAAGGATAAGTCAGGTGTACCGAGACTTCAGGAGTAATAAGTCGATTCTCCATGATACACAATAAGCCTTTTATAGTCGGACATGCAGGTTTTATGAAAACCTACTTTAAGATTCGTTCCAGCTATTTCTGGCCTTCTATGAAAAAGGACATTGCCAGGTACATTAAGCAGTGTCAGGTGTGTCAACAAACCAAAGCTGAGCAATTAAGGATTCCAGGCGAGTTGCAACCTCTGGATGTGCCCAACGCTAAATGGGAAGTGATAACCATGGATTTCATTGTGGGCCTTCCGCGAACTCTCCGTCCTTAATGGTAGTGGTCGACAAATTGTCGAAAATGGCTCATTTCTTGCCATGTCGCATTTCACGTGATATGTTTTCGACATCGCCTCGTTATTCGCCAAGGAGATCTTCAGATTACACGGAATGCCACGAGTTATTATATCCGATAGAGATCCCAAATTCGTAAGTGCATTCTGGAAGGATTTCTTTGCCACCACCCAGACCAAGCTTGCTATGAGTACAGCGTATCATCCTCAAACAGATGGTCGACAGAGCGCACTAATCGCATTATAGAGGATATGCCGCCGGGTTATGTGTGGAGTAAGCAATCACAATGGGTGACTATATTCATCCGGGTCGAGTTTTACCTACAACAAAGATGAAACAGAGTCTTCCCGAATGTCTCCCTTTATGATAAATTATGGTTATCAATGTCTTACTCCGCATTACACGGCATAACCCCTGCTTCTAAAGTGGAGGTTTCTCAACAGCTTCTCTTGGAGATGCAAGCTCTGGTCGAAGAAGTTCGTGGTTACTTATTAGCTGCACGCAGTCATCAGAAGAGTGTAGCCCAGATAAGCCACGTAACCCCATACGCATTTTCAGGTGGGTGAATCAGTTTGGCTTAAGATTAAGGTAAAACAAGCCAAGCTTAAGATTGGCAATCGCAAGAAGTTGGCACCCGGATGGGCCGGACCGCTCAAAATTATTGAGCGTGTTGGAGAGCAGGCATCTCGCTTTGAATTTGCCGCCCCGCTTGAAGTTCCACAAAGGTCTTTCACGCGGAGTCTTTCAAACAATACACCTCGATCCGAGAGGAGGTTTTGATACCCCAACCCTCCTAGAAATGACAGAGGAGCAAATTGGAGATAGTCCCTCAAGCTCTTCTTGATCGGGCTTATAAACAAACCGTAAGGACTCAAATGTTGCAAAGACCGGTTAAGTGGAAGCATTTACCGCTTGAGGATGCTACTTGGGTGATGAAGATAGACCTTGAGAAGCACTATCCGGACTTCATGCGGGAATCTCAAGGTCAAGACCATTAACGATGCTATCAACCCCACCGGGCGGTAAGTTTAGAAGCTTGAGTGCCAGCAAGAGCTCTAGAGGGTAGATGCATCGTAAATAATAAGCGCTACCGATGATGAGATCACCTTTGTGTTCTCTAGGACGGGGTGTCATTAATGTTGACATGACCACGACCACTGAAGCAAAGATATATAGTTCATAGGGCCGCTCATCTCGGCTACAATGGGAACTTGACCATTCCCTATGCTGCAATGAATGGCAAACCATAGTCATGATAGGTTCCCTGGTAGATAGAGTTTTCTTTTATTATCAGGGGGTGGTCCCTTCAACCACAATCTAATTATATATACTGATATGCTGACATGTGCAGGCCAGTGAGCAGTACGTGACCTGCCCATGTTAGAGGGTTGCTGATGGCCCGAACTCTTCAGTTTTATTTTGTCTACATGTCTTGTTTTGTTGTTACTCGGATGTTGATATTGGACCTCCGTCCTTGAACTTTTTGATTATGATAATCCTGTAAAATGCACCTCAGTGCTTAAACTGTTTTCAACTTTAAAGTTTTTAATATATATTACCTTCGGAAATAAGGAATTATCATCCTTCATAATGTGATTTCCTATATTTGTAACTAACCCCAATGCTGAGGACAGCATTATTTCTAAGGAGGGGAGAATGTGACGTTCCAAGTATTTATACCAGATAATGAATATATTGACACGCCACCCAAAGATAGATACGCCACCATGGGGTATGGTAACCTAGGGGGTTGACCTAAAAGGGATTAAATTAGCTATGCTAATTTAATTGTTAAGGATAATAACCTATATTTAAGGAATTATTATTTAAAAAGGATAATTAAGCTAATTATGGTTTGGGAAGGCGCCACTTGGCCAAACTCGATTGGCCAGCATGGTGAATACTACTTTGAACCATTAAGGTGGATCACCACCCCCATATCAAGGAGAAGCCGAGCGCCTACCTTTGCCAAGTCGAAGCCACCTTGCCAAAGCACTTGTACCTGTGTAACCAGAGCTGAGCATCAAGTCCTAAGACGATGGAAGCACCAAACGATAACGGGTCCAGCAGGAGGAATACAGGTGGGTGGTTAGTGTAGTTGAGAATTCTAGGGCAGCGCCCCTGTTGGGCACTTGTTGTGTTGTTTTGTCTGTTCTCTCTCCGTGGTTTTTACCAGTAGGAGCTAACCCTTGATTGTAAAGGTAAGTTCTCTTTATATTCTCGATTTCGGGTTTTGCTCGTGAAGGATGGATTGATAGTTCTTTTGCATAGTATTACCGAAATGGGGGATTAAGGGGGGTAGAGACCCGAGCTCATGTATGATAGTATGCTCCTAGATAGAGCCCCGTAATATTCCCATTAGATGCGTGCATGTGTACAAGAGACCACCGGTCAGACGCTATGGTCCGGCTTAGCACCGCAGAAGGGACGCAGTGGTGAAGTGGGGGTGGGGTCTTGCACTAACATAAAAGGCCCCGAGACTCCTACAAAGGGCTAGGGCCCCGATAGCCGGCCCACGAGGGCGGGTATGGGTCCGACACTCCCCGGGTGTAGAGGTGTGATCCGTGATGGAGCATCTTGCACTTTGAGTAGATTTAGGTGAGTAAGCCTGCACGGATGCAAGGGGGTCGCTGATGCGGCACGATTCTCTAGCTCACCCATGGAACCACTGTGATCCTCGAAGGGGACTTCCCCGCCCGCCCATCGGACCGGGCCATGAACCCCGGAGTAGACTCAAAAGGGTGATACCTTGAGTTTGCGTCTCCGGAAGGCTATAGCTTAAAAACCATAGCGTGGATCGACCCATCCGCAAAGTGTGCATGTGGAGGGGCGGATGGAGGACAACCCTAGCCGATGTTCTATGCCGCCCCACGCCAAAGTTATACCCTCCGCTCACGACGGGGATCGAGTCGCCACCCATCCTCACGTGGAGTCCGAATCGAGGTAGAACCCGGGTTTGGGGTGTTTTCTTAGGTTTAGATGCATATTCTTTGTCGCTGGTATTTGATGGATGCACCACCCTTCGTGGTGGTTATTATATATGATTTGGCGCCGCGGTGCTAACCCCTCAGATTCATGCTTCTCGCGACGAGGAGCCCATCAAGGCGGGCCGAATGACATCTCCATGTCCTTCACTGAGCATCTCACGTAGATGGCCCGGTCGACGGGAGGGTTCTCGGCCATGGCGAGATGGTCGCCATGGGAGGGAAAAGTCCCCTGTATATACCGAGTCGATATATTCGTGGAGCCGCCACACCACCATTAAGGTGTTTCGCAACCCCCGCAAAAATCTCATCCCACACCCTCCCCATGGAA
Organism: Isoetes taiwanensis; assembly: GCA_021234155.1. NCBI lineage: Eukaryota > Viridiplantae > Streptophyta > Lycopodiopsida > Isoetales > Isoetaceae > Isoetes > Isoetes taiwanensis. The sequence goes on from JAJEKV010000441.1 coordinate 81,784, forward strand.
ACATCCTCCAAAGGGAATACCCAAATGCCTTAGTACACACATTACCCGGAAGCACCTTCCAAGGGAATAGAGCCAAACAAGGGGAGGCAGAGTCAGCTGGGCCCATAATGCGGAGCACTTACCCCAATTCGGAAGAATGCCTGAGGCCAAGGAGAAAGTATCCAACAAACCCTTCACATTCCGCAAATTCCTCTCTTCGCCACCAAGAAGAGGAAAGTGTCATCGGCAAGAACGTTAATAACTGGCCTGGCTACCATCCCCGCATCCAAGCCCATCCACCACTCCCTCCTCCACCGCAGCCTAAAAACAATCGAGACAAAGGCCTCCGCCACAATCAGAACAAAACGGCACCAAAGGGCACCTTAACGCACCCTCCGCTTAAGGAGAAAAAGGCGAGGGTTCACCCCGCACACCACCAGAGTCCCGGCCCCGACCTATACAAACTTTCATGATCGTTTCAGAAAAGCGTGGACCACGTACCCAACGCCAACATCATGGCGCATAAGAACTCCCAACGGACACTATCGTGAACTTTGGCAAAGTCAAGCTTAAGATAGGCAATGCCCTCGACCTTTTTTTCCGCCCAAGAAAGGCCCCTCATAAGTCGCGCAACATTAGTCAAAATATTCCTCCTGTGGACAAACCCATGATCGCACCTTTACTAATGGAAGAAGTCAAGACCGGCTTCAACTTCTTCGCCAGTGGCTTTCGCAATAATCTTATACACAGAGGACAACAAGGAGATAGGCCTCCAATCATTAATTGTAGAAGGTCGCTTAACCTTAGGAATCAAGGAAATGCATGCGATTCAAGATCCTATCCATTTGAAAAGACCGCAAAGAACTCAAGATACACTGGTATAACCGACTCACCAGCCCACTCCCAATAAGTCCGAAGAACTCCACAGGATGCCATCCAGCCTGTGACATTTATCCTTGGCCATGCACATACATGCCGCCGCTTAAATCCTCTCCGAGAGCTCCCCGCCCAAGCTCTCACGCCGGTAAGGCGGTAATAGATGGCTTAATGTACCCCAAAACAAGCTCCCCGTGATTCCCCGCCATAGGGAAGAGTGCGCCAGGTTAAAAACCCCGAGGAATGGGCATGCACATACCTCTGCAAATCAGCGGGATCCTCCAAAGTCCGCCATCGTGCAAAGCAAGGGACGCTTATAGATGCCGTGATATCATCACGCCTTAGCCGCCTCAAGAACACCGACAAACTTGTGTCCCCCTCCTTCAACCGTAAGGGCCACCTTCACACGCTCCTCCCAAGACTTTGACCTGCTCCAGAGCAACAACAACGCTGCAACACCGATTCTCCCTAATGCCATCGAAGGCAGCGTCAATCCCTCCAACTCCCCGATAGAGACCATGCAACTCCCCGCCGCCTCCGGCCGCAGACACCGGGCTACCAAAGACCTTGGCAAAACGCTTCACCTTGGCCAACGCAGCCACCATACTGCATACCCTTCCAGAGATGAAAAGGTATCAAGCCACAACTCCCGGCACCGGGCCGAAATCAGACGCCTGAAGCCGGGTGTTCAAACGAACACCGGCCCTAGAGGGCCGAGAGGCAACCGCACTCGACCGACAAAACCCGAGGGTAATGATCAGAAATGGAGGTAGACAAAATGTTACCCGGCCAAGAAAGAGGGGCACACCATCCAAAGGCGCATGGGGAAGCATAACACCGGGCCATGCTCAGCATGCGCCGCCCGCACTAATCGGGCTTATTACAATAGGTGAAAGACAAGTCCCTGTGGACCCAACCAAGGCCAAATCCCGGCAACAAACGAGACCATCGGGTCCTCTCAAACCCATGCACAACCCCGGTTCTGCAATCCTGAGCGATCCTCTACTCGCTTCTACCATATTGAAGTCCCCTAACAACAACTAAGTTTAATTCGCAGAACCCACCAAGGCTCGCAGAACTTATTCCGAATCAGTGGGCCCATAAAGCACCACTGAGAAGGCTGATTAGGGGCATAAACATTAACAATCCGGGCCACTCTTGCCCTCCCTCCAACCACTTAATTATTGCCCAATCCACCAAACTCCGCTCGCTGCAAAGTGCACGTGACTCGCACATCCATCCTCCAAGCAATAAGAGTACCCCCACTAGTCCGCCCTAAGAAGAAGCAATAGAGGCAAACCGCCTACCAACCATATTCATGAGCCTAGACATATCACCCCTGGACACTTATGCCCTCGAATGCAAACAATATCGACGAATCGCCGGCGTTAAAGAAACACGCCCTCTTACTACTAGAGGACCGCACTTCAGCACATTCCAACTAAGGATCGAATTTATTCATCCCGGGAGGAGAAGTGTCCAGCCCCGCCTACCCACTGTGCCATCAGCCCACCCACGTAGTCATCATCTAGAGCCGTGAGGATTAATCACAAAGAATGTGACCCACAGCCGCCTACGGAGATTCCACTTCCAACATGTGTTGGAAGTCCCTCAGACCTCCATAGAGTCATGGGCCACACTAGTCTCTACCTCCAACCGGCTGCTCCAGCCCACCTCATGCTCAAGACATACCACTCACGGGACATCCCCACCGGGATGATCACCCCTCCCACGCCCCTGCCCCTCGCACCTAGCCACAACCAAATCATCCGAGCCCTCCCCCGAGCCACCACGCCCCTAGCCCCGCCATCCAATGGGCGGCAAGAAGAAGCCTGCCCGGCCTCGCCCCACACCACCTCTCCCAACCACACCACCTCGTCCAACTCCACTCATTGCACCACAGAGTCCTGCATGCATTTGCCTCGAGAACAGAGGAATCCCGGCCCCGTGATAAGCACCCGCAACCCCTACCACATCACAAGCACCAATGGGATCATCAACATGGTCGATGGTAGCACAATAGATGGAAACATCCACGAGATCTCGAGCCATTCAAAAGCTTCAATCGGAAGAGAAAATGCGTGGACCACTACGACCGGAAGAGAAGTGGGCACAGTCGCAAAGCAGCAGAAAGCAACACGATCTTGGGGACTCGCACAATAGAATGAGCCAAATATACACCTGTGCCATTAGCCATAGAAACCAAGAAATCAGGCACCATCGATCGAGGAAGATCCCGAATCTAGAACCAACACGGATTTTTAACCGCCACAAAGAACCGGTGGACATTGCCGAGTATAATAACGATACAACACATAAGATACACCCAAAGTATCCACCCCCGACTAACCAATTGCCGCACGGAAGACTCAAATTTCAAACATGATTATGAAGAAATTATTTGGTAGGAATTTCAGAGACCGATACACGGGCAAACCAATCCGCCTTAGATGTCCCAAGAAGCCAAGAGCTAAACCTCCTCGTGGTCCAATATGTAACCCGTGAAGTAGCCCAATACCGCAAATGAAACTAGATTCTCAATGGTCCGAACATGCCCCGATATGATCAATATCTATCCATGGAGCCTCTCGAAGAGCCGCCTGCAGACATCAGAGAGTGATGATCCTCCACAAATTTCGAGCCTCTTGAACACGGGCGCCCTACACCGAGCCTTTGCGCTTGATCCAATCTGAAAACCCCGACGAAAGTGATGCGAAAGCAACAAGCAGGATTACTCCGCCAGGCCAAGGGCATTGTGAGGTGGGGCTGCCGCCCTGGCATCCTGAGAGGTATCCAGGGGCACCCCAGGAGGCACATCAGCTACATGCACCCTAGAAGAGGGCGCATCACCAGCAAGTGATCCCTTCCCAAGCACAGGGGAAGAGGGCATCACAGATCCAGTTTTCAAAGAGGGCATGCTTGATGGGATCAAGACCGGAGTCTCCAAAACACAACCTACTGGGGTCTCAGAATTATATTGAGAGGAAGAGCAATCCACATACCTCTCAACCGAAGGGGATTCCAAGAGCTCCCTCATCTCTGCCACCAATTGCATGCCACTTCCTACAGCCCGCGCCTCTTCGTGCATGCCGAGACCCGCGCCCTTCCCCTTTACTGGAGGATTCTTCCTCCTCGCCATCGCCCTTGGCTTCAGCCCCAAGCCATGAGGCTCAATCGATCCCCCATCAACCTGTCTGGTAGGAGCCATGACATCCGAACCAGTCCGGAAATCAGCTGTTTGCGCCAGCAAATCACATGCAAAACAGTTGATGCTATACACCTCCGGAAAGAGCTCGGAACAAGCTTTCCAACGAGCCTAAGCACGCCAAAATCTGACACCAGATAAGAGAGATATCGCCGATCAAAGTTTCGCCATCAGAACCCCAACCGCCCTGAGGCCAGAAGTTCTTGACTTTAGACAGATTTAGACATGCAAACCACGCATACATTTTGTCAAAGAAGCAGCTAGGGCAGCAAGACTTATCTTACTCATCCTAAGCATAATCATTTGGTCAGTGATCAAGCTTCAGATTCTGCAATATCCCTTGGGCTGGACCTGTGAACATATAGCATGTCTAAATCTTTTCAAATATAGGCTGCTTGGCAGAGGGTACACATTCCAACTAAATTTCTGGAAGAGGGGTAATATCCAACAACTAATCTTCTTGTGGGCCATATCATTCGTCTCGGAATGATTTTGGACCTTAACGCTGCAAATACAAAATTCCCTAAACATCCTCCAAGCAAGAACTCCTTCTGACGTTTCTTAGAAGTGCCCAAAATGGTGTGATGGCTGAAAACCTCTCAAAAGCGATCCTCTACCTTTGCAAAGCACATATGAAAGGATAAATCTGTGAGTAAATGTATCTAGCTAAAAAAAAAAAAACGAAAACAAAAAAGAAATATAAACATCTTGAAGCTTCTTGGAGCTCATTTCAGCTCCAAGAAGTTATCTCCTCCTCGGTTTATTCTTGCAATAAAATCTCCAAAGAAAGAATGTCCAAGCCCCCTCTGAATCAACAAAGCACTATGAAGACTGGTCTTTCCCACCATCACAAATGCGGCATTTATTTTGGAGCAGTAAGTTCAGAACGTAAGATTCAAACCAAAACCGTCCCACATGTATTGAATAATCCCAAAATAAAAATGTCCGCCGAGAGGAGAGGGAATGGCGCCAGCCCAAATTGGCATTGAAGGCAGAGTTAACTAGCGCCCCAAGAAAGGGAAGGGAACCCCCATGATGCCCTCAAGACATGCTGCTCGGCGGCGTAAAACCAACACTCTCCCATTGTAATAAAGAAGATAGATTCAAGAGTGCATTGGTTATAACATTCTTAATAGGATATTGAATTATTTTATTAGAGGGTCAAGTCTCCGTATTTTATATTCTAAAACCAGGTAAACCTGTATCTTTATATTTCAAATCATAGACGCCCCCAATCATAAATGTCCATAATCTAAAACTATCCCAACATATGTAATCTATTGTATCATTTTTCTTTTTTTTTTTTTAGCACACCACCCCAACCAAGCCTACACATGATTTTCTTGCAATTCTAGCCTATCCATCGTAATTTCCATGTCATCAAAAGTCGACATGTCTTATCCCCGCACTATTATATCCTCTTTTTCCAGATCTAGAGCCATGAAAATTAGAAAATCGGTAAAAAATGAGGGTGGAGATGGAAAGGGTCATCGAATAACTTCTTCTTGTGTCACCTTATGCTATCTGGAAAGAAGCCATAGAGATCGACCATTCAGTAAACATCTTCCCTTCTTTGTTTTCCTTTTTCGTGGGCATGTGCTCGTGCTTAAAGCAGTTTTTCTGGTTATGCTATGCTCCGGCATCCATCCTAAGGCCATTTGCTAATAAATTGGGAGGCTATTTTCTGAAGCATGTTTCATTTATACAAAAATGAATCTTGTGGGCGATACGCCATTGCCTCCTTCCATGGCGACAATGCATCAGGAGAGCATATCTACGTTTCTGGATGCAGGTTGGCCTAACAAGGTAATTCTTGCATTGCAATGATGTCTTTCCAACGAAGTTCCTTGACCTATTTTTAATTCTTTTCAATCCATTAGATTCCATAGAATGTCCCAATAACTCCAGATTTCAAACATACCGAGCACCATAATCCAGCAGAAAAGTTTAGAAAAAGGGATGCTCATTTTCTGGTTTCGAGTGAGGCTTTGGATTCTTTTGCTGTTCAATTTTCTATTGAGGGCATCACCCACGCCTTACAATATTGCAGAAGGAAAAGGAATTTAGTTTCTGCTAAGGGCATCCATACGCAGGTTTGCTGTGATGGATAGGAGACCCATAAAGTTTTGGGAAACTTTATCGTGCCAATGTTGGTAAATTGTGGCAGTTAATAATTGTTGTGCAAATCAGTTGAGGCTTTTACAATCTATCTTATCTGTCTTGGATCATAAGATGTTAAGCTTATTTACCATATTACTCTTCTTAACATGCCTATATTATTCTTGCTTCATCGCATGAGATGTATGATTTTTGCATCTAGGTCCATAGCTATCATCAATTGCATAATCTATGGTCTTTCCAGGTGAGAACTTGCATCTCTCTTTTATTAACTCTGAAGCATATTGATGAAGGGGAACATGGAGCAAATTGACTTTCAATGACCAGGCCAACGTGCCTGATATGTTCAGGATATCAGAAGTAGCAAATAATATTTTCTGGTGCTTCTAATATTTAAAATAGAGTGCCAATAAGACAATGCATCACTTTTATATGCATGGCCGCAAGAGCTTTGAAGCTCTATCACACTATCACATTCTCCCAACTAACAGGATTCGTAAAAGTTCTAAACCATATTTTCATCACAGAGTCTTCATGAGATACTAATCTCCTAGATAAATGAATGATGAACAAAGTGACACAAAACCTGATACGCTGGTTGCTCCTTTGACGTTTTAATTTATCAGCTTTTGAGTCATGTTACATGCCGAACCTGAAACATGTAAGGAATTTATCTTCCCTTTTGTTTGTTAAGCTATTATAATAAGTTTTTTGTACTGTTTAAAAAGGACATTTTTTCATGATGTATGGAGGTCTATGTAGAAGATAAGATGAAATAAGGATATTGTGTTTAGTACAGAATATCATATTGATATTTAAACTGCTTGTTTCATATAGTTTATGACTAGCATATTGCCATGTCCTCTCCCCTGAGGAAATATTTACATGCAGTACATGGAGCCTTGTAAGGTATTCAAGAACTCAGATATCTTCCTCTATTCCCCAGCACCAGCGAACGATCTTTCTCCCTATATATTGCACGTAAGATATGCTCATTGTAAGCATTAGATACAGCAAATCTATTTATGTACTCTTAGCAAGGCACACACCCCTGTCGTGCAAGTGTCTATCTCTTTGCTTCAAGCATTCTAGGAAACCATCAGATACTCTTGGAATGCAATCATTTCAGCTCATTCCAACTTGAACACTCAGATACATCATTTAAATTGTACACAAGAATACAGTTATGGTGTGTAAAGTGTGACATGTATGTTTACCTTGCTCTGCCTAAATCATGTATTGCAATATTGGACTTTAGACAATGGAAAAGTATGCATTCTTGGATTGTATTAACCGGCCCCTGCTTTGCCGCGTTTCTCTAGGGCGTATGATTAGTAAGGGGTATGCTAAATGTGGGAACCTGGCAGAAGCCCATAATGTTTTCAATGCTTTGTTGTGTCATAACATTATGTCAAAGGGTGCTATGATTGCATGATATGCTCAAAATGATGAAGCCTTTTAGCTCTAGATTGTTTTAAGAAGATGCAAAAGAAGATATAAAGCCAAATAATGTGATATTTTCGAGCATACTGAAGGCATGTGGTAGCATAGAAAACCTAGAGGGACAGAGCCATACATGACCACATATTGGAATTTGATTTCAACTTAGATGTTGTCGTAAACTCCCTCATCGACATGTATGCAAGATGTGGCAGCCTTTGCATGTATCACAAAAAGATTTTGACAACTTGCCAAATTGAGATGTTGTAAACCCGAATGCTTTTATTGCGATTATGTCTCAAGATGGAAAGAATTTGTTTGCCCTCAACTGTTTTGACAAGATGCATAAGGAGGGCATAAAGAAAAACAAATCATGTTTTTTTTGCATTATGAAAGTCTATGGCCGACTATATGATGGCGATGGAGATCTAGGCTAGGCCATTCATGATGAGATCCTCCAGATTTGCCAACTAGGAATGTGGTATCTTGGAATGCCTTAATTGCAGGTTATGCCCAAAACAAAGAAAGCCTTCACACCAAGCAAATGTAAAGGCATAATCCATCTGTTTGATTTGGAAGATGTTATTGGTAGCTTGCCTGCAAATACATATGCCAAATAGCAGTTAGAGGAGTCACAAAGAGTTTTTGCCAATGTGTTAAATCGAGATGTTGTATCTTAATAGCAGGATATACCCGGTATGGTAAAAGCTTACTTGCTTTGTATTGTTATAAACAGATGCAAGAGCCAGGCATAGATCCAGCTGTAGTTATATTTTTAAGCCCTGTATCTTCACATTTCCATGGAGGCCAATTGCTCTCTTTCTTATATGTACAGACAGGAGTATTGTTGTCAAATTATATTTCAAGCATAACTGTTGTGATTTTTACATTATGTTGGGTTTGTTTGATTCCTTGTTATTTAAACATGTTCTTTTCATGCCACTTAGAATTAAAGAACTTAGATCTGTAACAGTGGATTAGTGTGTCTATTTTATAATTTGTGTAGGTACTGTTCACTATATGTTGGAATGGAATGCTTGCATTCCATAAAAGTCCTCCTCAATTTTCCACTTCATGATATAATGACTCATTATTGCAAGGTAGAACGTCCTTTTATGCTACCTAGATTAGCATTGCTACTTCCAATGTAACCAATAGAAACATATGACTCCTCTTTTCCATAGAAAGTATGGTTGTGGTAAAAAAAAAAAAAAAAAAAAAAAAAAAAAGCAAATGCAACATTAGAACAAAGAAAATGACCAAATAATTCAAGAATAACAAACCATCAACAACGAATACAACAACATCACAACAAACTTTATTTAAAAAAGAAGCAAAAATTTGTAACTACAAAATACTATTTTTTCAATTTAACGACTAGAAAATTGCTAAATGAAATGTGTATTTGAATTTAAGAACTAGAAACATATCACAACATTTCTTCAATCCATTTAAACATTGTCATCTATCTATGCAGAGCAAAACCAAGACATATTGCTCCTTCGAATGAAATACAAGGGAAAACATTAGCCACTAATTGCAGTCTAACGACACCATGCCTAAATAAAATCTAACAAGTCTTATCTTGCTAAAGCTTTCTGGTGTGCTTCTTGCTAGTTTTTTTTTTTTTTTTTCCCTCCATTCACGGGGCTACTTTTTCTCCGATGCCTTTTCAACAGTCGAGCCTTTAATGTTTCGGGTACTTAAAGCGCCAAATCTAGAGAATCTGAGGGACATGGGTGGCAAATTGAGATCTCTGAGTATCTCCGACTATTCTGAATCTGCAAATATATGGCGATTTGCGGCAATTCTTGATGAATTGAGAATTGATGAACGAATTATGGCAGCATATTGACAAATCTTGAATCTGCATGCCTATGTTTTCTTTGACCTTTATTGTGCAAGGCTATACGAAATATAGACAAGTGTTAAAATATAGACAATGTTTTTGAAGGTATTTTTTGCTGAGTCTTTATTTTGACTCCGCACCTTATTCCAAGTAACCGGATAAATAGCTAGAAGCACTTGTTGACTTGTCAATGTCACATGAAAAAGAGAGAGCAGCCAAGACCAAACAGGCTGGAGATGATCACATAAAAAGAAACAATGCTCAATGGTCTCATCCCTTTGCTTGCACAGTGGGCAGAGTGCTGACACTCGAGGATCAAATCTGTGGACACGCACATTCACCCGAGGGCATCTGTGAGGAATCTGCCACCAAAGCACAGCCACCGTAGGATGGAGTAGTTTATCCCAAGCCCAAGTCCACATTCGTCTCCAACTAGGAGGTGAGAGATGAAGGGACCACTTAGTGGATGGCGGAAGGATATCACCATTGACAAGCAGCCTATACATAGAGTTCACAAGCCTATGCTCAGAACACGGGTGGGAAACCCACATGAACCCTTCAATAGCCTCTAGAGCAGCCAATGGCAAAGTACTAGCAACCTTTTGCCAAATAGGTCTATCCCATCGAGACAATAAGAATTTTGTTTGAAAGAGTTGCCAAGTCGCTAACTGCCCAGAAGGTTTGGATATTTCCCCTGCAGTAGTCCTCCAGGACGCACAAGCTAGAATCGCTAAGGCCTACCATTGTTCTTCGCTTGCTCCTGCCAAGCGACAGTTGATATTTGAGTCCTATTTGAGTGTGTTGTCTTATGCATAGGCTGGTGGTTCTATTCAGTGGATCATGATTATCCTCGGAAATTTTATTCCCGCCTTTGCATTTGTATCTGACTTTTGGCTTGATGTTTCAATAAAGTTTGTCGTTCTTCCCAAAAAAAAAAAAAAAAAAAAAAAAAGTAGTCTTTATAAAAAGGCTAGGCCTTTATTTTGCATGATAAAAAGGCTCTTGTAAGCCTGCGGCCTTTCTAATTCGAATAACAAAGTATAACTTGTCTTCGTTGATTTTTTCATAATATTGATCCATAATCTTTTTTTCATATTCGACCTTAGCCAAGCATAAGGCAATTACTTGGTGAAATGGAGGAGCAGTACCTATCTTCTTCTTCTTAGCATGGAGGATTTGCGCTCTCTGTTTCGGCATGTCGGTGCCATTCACAAGGATTGGAAAGTAACCTCTTCAATCGACTCCCTTGAACTGAATTGCGCTCAAAGTTTTGTTGGGCACTTGGCTTTTTGCAAAGGGAAGCTCGATCTGCCTTTTAAACGAATCTTAGATATGTGGAGAGACGAGAGAGACAAGTTGAGAGAGGACAAAGCGGTAAGGAGATTCATGAAGGCCTTTATGGGTTTTCTTAAGACTGCCTTGCTAACTCAGGATCAATATTTCTCAGGAATATTTACGTAACAACAGGGATTACTCATATTTGCTTGAAGATGAAGAAGGCGGGCATTCTCAGCCTCAGCAATCGTCTGCAAGGCAAATTAGACCATCGGACAATGATGTTAGCCAAGACAGGAAATTGTATCTCAGCAGAAGGGAGAAGCTCAAGGAGCTAGAACGCGAAAAAATAGGCAAGAGTGGATTAAACAATGGCATTAGAGAGTTAGATTTAATGGACAGGAGTAAGGGGAAGATCGGCAACAATGCGCCTCATCACCCAACATCAACCTCAAATGATAAAAAGAGTCTACCATATGATCGCTCGTATGTTACCAACTTTCATATTTAGTTTTGGTTTTGGGGATTCTGTTATGAATAAACTCTCTATTGGCTTCATTCTTCCTGTTTCTTTCTTTCTTCTGGTATGATGATGATGCCACATTTTAGTCTGCATGATTGCATTTTGTGTCGTGAGAATTAGATACATGTTATTTTAGGTCTCTAAGTGAAATAAGGTTGCACACGTGCAGGATTTGGTGGACTTCTTTATGTGTCAGCTAATCATCCTTATGGGAATGTCGCTGCAGCTTTGGTTCATTCTTTGGACCATCCGAACCTGTTGTGGCTAAAAGAATCATAGAGGAATATCGTGCCAGGGAAGAAGCTCAGACAATAAATGCAAGATTGGCCAGACAGCAGAAAGAGGTAATCTAGCTGATTGATGTATGTGTTTCCTTGTTGTTTTACCAAATGCTTATGCTATTTTCAGCATAGAACCACAAATACAGCTGGAGCAGGAACATCAAAGTCTACTACTGGTGGAAAATCCAGTGGGAATATCCCAACAAAGATTTCAAGGCCCGCCGACCCAGTAAGAAACTAATGCATACATCCTTCACTTCAAATCCTTATATGATACAGATTATCAGCAGATTTCATGTGACTATCTATGGCATTCTACAGGTGAAACTTAAAGTTCAACATCTAAAAGAAGCCCGTGACTACTCTTTTCTATTTTCAGATGAAGAGCCTACTATGGATGTAAAGAAGCAATCTCAAAAACATGGTGAGCTCTAGTTCGTTATTAAGTACTACAGTTTAAAGAAACTAAAGCATAGCAACTGTTTCAATTTTTCCTAGATAAAAAACCGGCTCAACCAGTTCCTAAGAAAGCATCGGTACCACAATCGCAAGGAAGTAACAGAGGAAGTTTCTCTTCCAAAGAAGCGAATAGAAATGGCTCTAATCCTGCACCATCATCAATGAAATCTGCTAAAGGACACCCTCAAAGCATGCCCAAAAGTTCAAAGACTGAAAATCGGTTCCTTGAAACATCTTCCAGTCGGCCTTCTGGAAGCCATCAAATGCCCAAGTCTTCTAAGATAGACGTCAGAGGACAAAGACCCATGCATGAGAACCGTAAAAATGTTGATAGCCATAAGATTATTGAGAAGTCCAATCAAGGTAAAATAACTGCAAGTGGAGATCAAAGGAGGCAGATGCCATATGATGCATTAATAAAGCAGGTATTGAGTTCAATATATAATTTTATATCTGTGCAGTAATAATTAAGTTTATTAGCTATATTGCATTGTAGAGAATAGAAGCAAAGCAGTCAGCAATCCAGGGTAAGTCTTCGGCTGTAGTTCAGGGAAGACCAGTTTCAAATCTTAAAGGAAATATTAGTGCCCCTGGACAAAAGAAACCTGCTGTAGGGGTGAAGCCTATTCCTAGGCCAAATGATTCAGGAAGATTTGCTGCTACAAAATCTAATCTGGGGAATGTAAATCCCCAGAAACGACGTGCAGACTGGGACACATATTCAGAAGATTCATTTATAGATGATGATGATAGTCCAGCTGATTACCAATCAGCTATTAGGCGAATGTTTGGGTAAGATACTTTTTCCCAATCCAATTTAGGCTTGAACTGGTTTCTTCCCTTTTGCTTATGTTATCTGTTTGGCAGGTATAATCCATCAAAGTATGCTGATGAAGATTTTGATGATAGAGAAATGTTAGCAGACTTTCACAGCATTGAAAGAGAAGAAAAGAGAAGGTACAATAACATGATGTTTTGACTGATAAGTGTGCTCTATCATATGTATTAATTCTGTGGTATCTATGGTAGCTTCAAATAATTTGATCTGTTTGGCTTGAACAGTGCTAAGATTGCAAGGGAAGAAGATGAGCGTGAACTGGCACTTATTGAGGAGGAAGAGCGGCGCGAGAGATTGAGAAAAGCAAAAAAGCTAAAGAGGTGACAATTGCTACTTTGGCTTGATTAACTCTCTTTTGTTCTCCATCGAGGGGCTGTTTTACTCTAGAGGATTTTATTCTAACGACTCAACATTAGCACTTGATGTAGGCTGATTTGCCTGGATTTGTCACTTGTACAAACAGCCGATATTATGAATAAATGGGATTCCTTTACATGAATGGTACAAGAACTTTATACAATGATATATAGTGAATGTGCTAACTATATTCTTTGTTTGGTATAATAAAGTCAGAGAATCCGGTGATAGAGGTTTTAGCACTCCATCACAATTTTATGCATGGTAATATCTAATAGCACAAAAGAAAAAAAATTTGTTGTGACCCTAATTAGCTTAGTTTAGATTATGTTGTGGTATCCTGTTTACCTCGATTCAAGAGGGCTTTTGATCCTGCTTTTTTGCTATTCAAAGTCGTCTTTAAACAAATCATATCTTTTTTTCCTGATATTCTTAATATCTAAGCGCTATTTGCCTAGATCTACCAGATTCTGTTCATATGATAATGTTCTTCTTAAGTTGAGTGAGTTTAAAGGTGTATGAAGTCAATGGTCATGATAGTTTATGAGCTTCGTTGGGTGTCTTGAGACGCCATGCAATTGGATTAAGATCGGAATAGTGATGGGAATTGGATTAAAATCCGAATAGTTGGGATTCCCATTTTGACGAGTTCGGTTAGTGATGGTTAGAAAACATTACAACAAGAGAGAAGCATAGCTATTGAAGCTTAACTAAATAATGCTATAGAGAACAAGTATAATTTGCATAATCGGGGCATTGTATCAAGCAGTTATAGGTTATATCGCATTTCATGAGGAGAGAATGCTAGAGATTCGAGTATCGCATCGGGATTCTCATGCAAGACGAGCATCCATTCATTGCATGTGTCGCATGTATGCATTGCATGTATTTTTGGGCCGCTTAACTGTTTGGAAGGTAAGCCTACTTATTCTTGGGTTCTTCATTGACTTTTCATCGGCGCTTTCTCATCCTTCAACAGTACCCTTGATTCTTTACTTTGATCTCATGAAGGGGAGGGACTTCTTCCTGCATGGATTGACATTTCTTGGTGTTTCTCATCCTATTCTCTAACCTCTTCTATCTTAGCCTTATTTGTCCTATGTGTGACAATCCTTTGACCTTCGTCTTGGATCTAGTTTGTATAAACTAGAAGTTCTTTGGTTTTGGGATGTTGTTGTATGTTGTGAGTCGAAGCGTGAGAATGTTATTGATCCGAGTATTGGATTGAGGTTCTCGTGCAAAGCGAGCATCCCATGCATTGCATGAGTTGCATGCATTTTTGAGCCGCTAATTCGTTTGGGAGATTGCCTACTTATTGCAAGGTTCTTTATCAATTTCTTTTCCATTCTTTCTCATCTCTGCAATACCCATGATTCCCACTCTCCCTCCACTCTTAAGTGTTTTTATTTCTTGTGGGTGCCTTGCAAATTTGCAGCCATCCACTCTAAACTAGTATATTGAGATGAATAAAAAGCCTATTTATGCAATGTTGTATCTTGCGAGCCGAAGTACGAAAATTAGCTATACATTGTGACATCAGCCCTGCTAGCAAACATTCTAGTGATAGAAGACTTAAAGAAAGGCAGATAAACTGGATGACACTGCTTTTATGCTGACATAACATATATTGCATGTACTCCTTATGGATAGATTTTGTATTAGCCTGGGATACATTGGCAAGTTTTGCATTGTATAAGAGGGAATTGTAAAATGGTCGCTATTAGTTACCTAGGTTCAAATATTGTTGTTTTACTCTTTCATATTATAGGAAGTACTTACCCATGTGCAAACATATAAATGTAAATATTTGCTAGGGTTGAAGGACCGGGTTATGATTTTCAAAAGGTACAAGTTTCCATCAATCTATGATTAACTTGCCAGGCTGGGTTCTCAGAGGACCCTTAGATAGGAACTTGTATGCCATCTTACCACATGGTTCAACTGTACAGAAATATCTTTTTAATATAGTCTTTGGCTCTTCCATACAATATCTAAGGTAGTAAAATGAACACATGACGTTGCAGGCTATCTCATCACCCAACCACGAGTCGCCCTTCTCGAGCAACTATATAGTCTGTTGCAGGCTATCTCATCACCCAACCGCGAGTCGCCCTTCTCAAGCAACTATATAGTCTACATGCCCTTTGGTCCTAAAGGAGCATACCTTCCTTTGGCCCAAAAGCTCAAGCAATGGTCAAAAAAGGCCCAAGGCCTTTTGCCACGCCGTTGGTATATAGCATTTCCTCCCTTTCTCTTGACTTTATGGCAGTCATTTGAGCATAATCCTTCGTTGGCCTCTCTTAGGCAAGCTAATAGAAGCCTGTCTTTGGATATCTTTTTGTCCCTCTACTTCCCTTGCCTTTCTGTCTTTATACTCTTGCAGAATATCTGATAGGCTTCTAATACATTGCCACGTACTCATGAAGTGTCCTCCAAAGGTTTGTGGGAAAAATATTGTCTTGAACTACTAGTGGAGTTATCTGCCAAAAATGTTAACGGTTCGAAAACTTTAGAATCGTCAATCAACTCTAGCTCAACTAACCTTCCAAGTTGAGGTCAGGTCCTTATCTTTATAAGCTTTTAGTAATGAAAGATTGACTACATCATGCATTTTCCAACTTGAGGCAATTTCAATTGATATGTAAACGGATGTTGCCAATGTGGCAAGACGTAAAAATACTATCCATCCATCCATCCATCCATCCATCCATCTATCTTAAAGTGACATTTATGGATCTCATCCATACTCAATCTCCTTTCTTAAAAACCAATGGCAGTCGCACCTTAGATAATTTCTTGGCAAAGGAAGCCTGAGCATCTTAAATATGAGTCTGAAGCAAGTCTATGAGATCCTTATGCTCAATAACTAAATTATCAGTAGCTGAAACATTCTCACACACTCAAAAGAGTGGCTCCCCCGGCATAGTCTGACCATAGTTCGCCTGAAAAGGGATCATCTTTATGGTAAACTGAATGGTATTGTTGTATACAAATTCAACTATAGGTAAATACTCTTCCCAATGACCTTTATGACAAATCCTCTTAACATGGAAGAAATAACTTTGTATATGACCTCAGATTCTGGGTAAAAGCAGCGGAGAACCTCAATTGAATTCCCAATTGCATAAATAATGCCTTCTAAAATTATTTGTAAATTTTGTATCGCAGTTGGATAAGATAATCTTAGGCAAGCCATTAGCCTAAATATGTCTTTGTTCTTAGTCTTCTTTTTCCTTTTCGAGTAGGAAATTCATAGAACCTATGATCTGTTGAGTAACATAAAAAACACTTATTCTCCTGCATTAACCCATTAACCATTTTTTGCGTGCTTGATAAGACTCCTTTGGCTCCTTGTCCTCAATAGGTGTGATGACCACATGGGTATTCATAATATACAAGTATTTTACTCATATGTACAAAAGATGGTCATCACACAGATGCAAAAAGAGTAGTTGCACAAGGTGAGGGTTTAAGTCATGAAGTCACACACCTTTTCCAAGTGCACTACCAACACTTGTTGTATATCTTCTTCATATGTAGGCCATTTCCAAGAGGTTGTAGAATATTCTAGAACCTACATGCATGCACGACACTTGACACGATCTCATCCATTGAAGTGGTGCGATCTTGACCATTGGCCTAGACATATATATATATAGAGGCGCCTCCTTCTTGTTGAACCATTCCGGTTCAACGCCAGTCTTGAGCCTTCTAGGCATCTCTTTTGTGTTCCTGCAAGAGTAAAAATTACAGGCGCCCAATATTTATTAAGTTATTATCCATGAGCAATTATTTTAATATTTTAGTATTTTAGATTTTTATTAATTAATATGTGTGCCATTTTTTTCGAAGAGAATTTATATTAATCTTAGTGGGCAATTTAGTTTGCTTCACAAGTTTATTTTTCTCGCCATTCCATAAATGCATGTTATAATTGCAAACCATAGCATTGAAAATATAGTTAGTGTCCTTCTTTAACACCTTTTCTTGTAGTTTGTTATTTGGAAGTCCGCCTCTATTCAAATAACCCAAATATTTCTCGAGTAATCAATAAGATTGTATGACTGAATCAATGACTAGTGGAGCATAACCCCAAGGTTGAGATTTCTCGACCAACACAAGTGCAGGATCACCTGGACCTTATAATGACAAAATCATTGATTTTTATGAGAAGGACTAACATTTTGCTCACAATGCCATGTAATTTATATATGATGTAGTGTGAAGAAACCATTTGCAAAAGCGAACTAATTCAATGGTTAACGAAATGATACTATTCATTTAGCATTGATTTCATGCGTTGACTGCAACCATTCGAACTTATTTGTAGACTAGATTTTTGAAACCCGACACTTGGAAACAGTACGCTATGGTGAATCCATCTAATGCAGATTCCACAGTGTTTTTTTATTCGGTTCACTGGTTTAGTTGCATGATTCTTCTTTGTTATCATGTTTCTAGTTTCTCTGTTTGAATCTTAGTTCGTTGATTTCACTTCAGCCTCATTTCTCTGAACAAGCAATGCTTCATAAATCTTGGAATCGTTAGCTTCATGAACTACCTGGGACTAAAGTGTGCCCAAAGCCATGTCTGTTTAACTTGTAAACTAGTACATATTTTTAATTTGAGGTTGTACTTTGATTACTGAAACCTTAGCTCCATAAACATATCGCCAGAGTATGCACGCACATGTCATGCTGTCTCCTGATCTTCAAGGTTTGCGGTGCTGAACTGCTTAAATGGAAGGGTCTGCTATTGCTTCCAATCATCATTGCTCTTTTAAATCAACATTTGCAAGAAGGATTGCGAGAAACTTGGGCTATCAGTAAGGTTGTACCAATTCACAAAGCAGATGATAAGAATGACTCTTCGAATTATCGCATGATCATGGTCAGTTCCATATTTTCCAAGCTTTTAGGCAGTATTACTGAGAAGCAGTTGACATCATGGGCAGAACATACTGGTATACGTACCGTAGGATAGACAGGCTTTCGTCGAGGCCATTCTATGGTAGACCATATTTTCACATTGTGTATCCTTATTGAACAAACAAGACCTCTATATATGCTTTGTGGATTTTACTTCTGCCTTTGATATTGTACCTCACGAGCTTCTCTGGCAGCACTTGCAAGCACTTGGACTTCCATGCAGTTTATCGGCTCTATGAAAGGGTCTTTGCTAAGTTTTCAGCATCGGGTACCCACATCACTAGCAATATTGGAGTACGTCAGGGTTGCCCTCCATCTCCTACACTATTTGGCTTGTACATTGATCAATTGGAAGAATGGCTTGATCAGCATGGTGGCAGAGGCCCACATTTAGCACACTATATCATCAGGAAACTTATGTATGCTGAAGTTTTGCTTATGGCACATACTACTGCGAGTATGCAATAACATTTACATGCTTTGTACAGTCTTTATGAGAACACATGCCTTTGTGTTAATATCCTTGGTAGTTCAATGTTCTCAGCATATTGTTTGCACTATGATAGCCACGAAGTTGAACTTCTAGTAGATAGCTACAAGTATCATGGTGTAGAGTTCTGCAAGAACGCACTTTAGGAATAGTGTATTACCAAACATGTGACTATTGGCTGTTGAACACTCTATGCAGTGCAAAACAATTGTCTTCGCGCAGAGATTCATGATTGATCATGGAAAGCTCACTTATTTTGGGCTTTGTTAGAACTTGTTTTACTGTCTAAAGTACAAGGGCTGCCATTAGTACTAGTGCTTGGGAGAGCTTGGAACGGGTGCAAAAGTTCTTTCTCACTTACAACCTAGGAGTCAAAACTACGGTGCTCTATGCTATTCTTTTACAAGAGACAATTTTTTGGCCTCTTCAATATTAAATCATGAAGCCATCTCCACTATATCAGGAAGGTGCATTACATGGATGATGATAGGTACCCTCTTCTCGCACTTCCCATGTATGAATCTCCCTAGCATTTGAAACGATGTTAGAAAGAGAATTGTAATGCATGGTTTGCCCGCTGGTCTATGCAAGCGGAACACTACATGGTGCTTGCTAGTTCTGATCCTGAGCTTTTGCAACAATATCTTGATGGTCGTTTTCTCTTTAAGATATAGGATGTAGTTATTTTAGCCCAAGTTAAAACCGGTCATCAATATGCACATATAAATCCCACTTTGGCACAAGAACCACAAGCTTATTTGCTTGCTTCCTTATCTAGAAAAAAGCTTATAGTTATTGCATCAATTCGCACAGGGTCTCACAAGCTATGGATTGAGATAGCTAGATAGGAGCGGCCGTAATTGGCACGAGAAGCGAGATAATGTGCATGTTTCCAGTTACAGGTTATTGAAGATGAAAGCCATACTGCTAGGATGTCCTGCTTTTGAGCCTTAGCATGTTATTTAAAGGGGTACTATGGCCTGCATATAATTTGAACTCAAAGCAGAGATGTTCTTGATAGAGTTCCATAAAATATATTATTATGTAATGGAGTTATATCCTGTAGGTCTAATTAGGGCTTCCAGTTCCCTTTACAAAACTTACAGATCCCTTTATAATAAAGCCATCATCTAGGGCAACAAGAAATACAATATAAGGATATTTGCTTCTGGATAAATACTATTGGTACAAGATTGGCTTGGAATCTAACTGTCAAGACATATCTGCACCAATAGAATTTAGAAGCACATTGATTAAGCTACAACAAACAATCCAAAGTTGCATATGGATTCAAAGATGCACATTTTCTTGTGTCTTCTCGTTAGCTTTATTTCAAATAGTCAAACTGTTACAGGTGTACTTGCATTCAACCAGTCTGTAATTGAGCATTTTGAACATTTCATGATCCAATATGTGCAGATGTTACTAACCTGTTACTATGAGAAGCTTCTTAAACTCCAAGTATATGTTTTGCATCAAATCTGTGATCCCTGCAACAAAACGATGTCATATAGCAATTGATATACATAAAGAGATCTTAACTAAGCATGAATTATCAGATATCAAGAGTCATATCTTTCCTCGGTGGCAAAAATGTAAGATAATATATAATTCTGTAGATGGACAAACAAGACAATGTAAATGTAAAACATGTGTCTTTCTTCATGAAATCTACCGTAAATATGAGATCCTCCTTCACTTAAATGGGAAACCATCTTCAATCCTAAATTTGAAACTGCTATTTGGAATGTCAAATGACACAAACAAAATAACCTTCAAGAATAAAAAGCATGTAATGCTACTTGCATTCACTGTGGAAGCCCCCAATGGGCCTCTAGAAGACGGCAAAGAGGGCCAAGATAATCCAGCCATTTAAATTCTAGCTACTCTAAGTTCGCCAAATCTCGGGCGCCCTAAGCCCCGATTCAATATTCTTTTTTGAAGAATATAAGAATATATTAAACCACTAGAATGCGATCAAGTACAATGATAAGTGTGGTGCTAAGAAATGAAGCGCCCATCATGATCCACAATCAGTAGGGAATGTCGACCAAATTTCCGCTTAACCGTGCTGCACAAGCTTGAGACTTGGTAAGCCCGCCACAACTTATGCCTCAAGATGGAACCAACCAAAAGGGCTAAGACCGTGATTCGGAAGACCTTCGCTTCCCGCCTTTTTCAAATCAGCCACAAAAGCCAAGCTCAGATAAATGAAACGCTTGCCGCAATACTTTGCCCTCGCTAGGAGGGACTCCCCAAGAGAATCTTTCATTCGACCATAGATAGTGAAGTCCCAAAGAGGGCTCTCACCCAGGACCAAGCTGCCTCCACCTCTGTGCATAGGACAAAGCAGTGCTCAATGGCTCACGTCGCCTCCCACATAAAGGGCATGTTTCCACTACCTGAGGCTTGAACCTGTGGACTCGGACATTCACCCCTCGAGGCTACGGTGCAAGATCCGCCACAAAAGGGTACGGATTTTAGGAGGAGCCAATGTATTCCACGCCCACTTCCACATGGCGGGCCACTTACTCCCCGGAAGCTTAAGCTGCCACTTATCCGGCGCAACGGTCCCTCAAGAGCTAGGAGCCCATAAGCCGATGCTACAAACTGAGTTGCATCAAGTCCACTATGCGACTTCCACACGCGATTGACTTTAGAAGACAACTGCAATGGAATAGCATTGGCAATTCTGGCCCCAAGTCCAGATGTCCCACCACCGAAGGCCAAATCTTTCCCTAAAACTCCCACCAAGGCCAGATGACCCTCCCAATACCGGGCCACGGATGGATGTTACCCCGCAAAGAATCCATCGATGAGTACCGGGTGTAGGGAAGAGGCCAAGGGAGACGCAGAGTCCAAGGGTACCCGTGAGAAAGGGCGATGAGGCTACCATACACCGCTAGGGTCCAATGAAAAGAGAACCTTGACCACCTTCCAGCCTTCAGAGACCCTTAAGAAAAGGCGAAGCATGAGGGAATGGCCACAAATCCTCAAACAGAGCCCACGGCAACCGAGCCGAATTGCCGGGCTTCCTAAACACAATAGAGTGATGAAGCAACCGTAACAGAGCCAAACACGGGATTGTTGCTCCCGCAACAACCGCCGATGAATTTCGACACTGTAACCTTCGTCGGTGCAACGACACATCAAGCATACCCAAGCCCCCACCGTCTGGGACGCACACACTTCCTCCATGCAACCTTTCATGTAGCCCCCTCCTCATTCACTCCCCAAACAAAATTAAGTAATGGTGTCATCCAACTCCTTAACCACACTTTCGGCGCTAAGTATGCGGGAGGTCTGCGTAAACATGAGTGCTACTGTAGCAATCGACTTGGCTACCGTAATCCTACCAGCCATGGTGAGTTTATTTCCCTCCACCCAGTTCAAATGTTGCTTAAGATTCTCAGAATGTCTCTACCAAATTGCCCTAGCATTAATATCCAAGCCAAATGGTATGCCTAACAGTTTGGCAGATGTGTGTGGCGGTGTTAGAGCCCAGGGAAACTGACTCAACCACGCAGGAGGAGGTTCCTCTAGTACCCACATCGACCACTTAAGCAAGCATCCCGAAGCTAAAGAAAAGGCATCCAAAATATTCTTGGCTGCCTGGAGATTGGACTCATCTGCATGAAGAAAGAGGAATGTATCATCCACAAATTGACTGTAAACCTGTTGTGACCCATCATCCATGCGGAGACCTTGCACCACATTGTCAGCAATTGCTACCTGAAAAAGCTGCGAGAGAGCTTCTGCCACTATAGTGAACAGAAAGGGGGCCAACGGACATCCCTGCCTAATGCCTCGGCCCACAGAGAAGATTGAAGAGGTCTCACCTTGACACCACACTGTCGCCCTAGTAGACACGTGCAGCTTCATAACCGTCTCCCTGAAACTAGGCCCGCACCCAAAGGCCTGCATCATATCTACCAAGAACTACCAGCTGACACTGTCATAAGCCTTGGCAAAATCCAGCTTAAGAAAAACAAGGGGCTGCCTCATCCTACGAGCCCAATGCACTCCCTCGATATTCTTGGTTATGGGCAACAATGATAACAGATGATATTATCACCTCATAAACGTTATTATTATTTTGGGCTATTTTCTTTTAATCTGAATAATTTAAAATCATATATACATTTTAGTATGCATATAAAAGAATTATGATGTGGGCAATTCCTCTCTCTACAAAGGTAAATAAGAATCAGAAATGGGCGATTGCAAACTTGCAAACTGCAAAATTGACCCTACTAATCTATCAAACTCTAATATAAAAATATAAAAAAGGATAGCCCATTGGCGATTAATCGTCCTTAACTTTTACTCCGGTTCCTGCTTGCGTTCGGGCCATTGTGTTCTTGTTTCTTCGTCATATATCTATTTTCTTGTCGATCTTGGCATATTTCTTGTGTATTCTCCATGCATTTTCCTTGTTTTCGAGTAGGTTCATGATAGTTTAAACCGAAATCCCTTGCCGGTTCTTGCCTGCTCTGAGTCTGATCCTAAGCATTTTGTTTGCTCAATTTGATGATTTTGCCTCTATGGAGGAGATTTCGATCTTATTATAGCAAGTCCAACAGCTTGCTCAGGTATATCAACAATTATATTTAAACAATGAACATCTTAGAGAATGGATTGCATCTTATGAATCAGCCTCTAGCTCACCCGAACCGGAAGGGAAACGTAAAAACAATCGAGAGAATTCACTCCGGATAATCCTCGCACCCTCACAGGTATCCCACAAATCGTGAACAGGTCGGACAAGTTGGCTCCCTACTTTCTGGACCACCTTTGAGTTGGTTTGCGTCCTTGCTGGAGAGGGAGGTCCCTCGAGTTGCAGACTTTTGCCGCGTTCACTGCTGAACTTGAGGCACGTTTTGGAGACACTGATCGACATCACACAGTTGTTACTAAGCTTGGCAACCTCAAGCAAGGTTCTCATCCGGCTTTAGTTACCGCCTTTGAGTTTCGGCAGATTGCCATAGATATGGTCTGGGATGATGTACCCCTTTAAGATTGTTTCCGAAAAGGGCTCCACAAGGATGTGAAGGATATATTGTTGACCACGAAGGATCCCAGAACTCTGGATGAAGCTATCAGGTTTGCGGTTCGTTGTGATAACCATCTTTTTGAGCGTAGGCAAGAAAGACAGAATCAACCTGTTTTCCTAATTTCGCAAGCTCCAATGCCCTCTAAATCAAATGGCCCAGAACCTGTGCAGATCGACCGTGTGGTTTGAGAGCCCTTGTCGTCCTAGAAGCAGCATTGAAGAGAGGCTAACCTCTGACTCTATTGTAGTGGGACTGGCCATATCCTCGTAAATGTCCAGTTAAGCATTCAAATCAGTCGAAAAACTCTAGGGGCCAGTCCAAGTAGTTGAAGTCTCTCAACGACTGGCCGCAATCCCTCAGATGCCCCCCCACATGTAGTGAAGGACCTATCCCTTCTGACAAGTCAGAGGTCGGGACGTTCAAAGCATTGGTACAACTTGATAGTGGTGCAAATGGTTACTTCATGGATGGTGTGTTCGCTTCTAAGCACACCATCCCTACAAGCAGGTTTAAGCACCCCAGCTCCATCGGTGTGATTAATGTATACGAGATTTCGTCGACTAGCTCTGCTCCAATGAAGTCTGATCCAATGTTGCCAGTTAAATATGGTGACTTTTTTGATGTTTTTAACAAAAAGGCCAGCAAGCTCCCAAAGCACCATCCATATGATTGTCCTATTGATTTGCAACCCGAGACGATGCCGCCATATGGACCTATATATAGTCTCTCCCTTGCGGAATTGAAGATTTTACGGGCATATATTGAAGAAAATCTAGCGACAGGCTTCATTCGACATTCTCAGTCCCCTGCTAGAGCACCTATATTCTTTGTCAAAAAGGAAAACAATTCTCTCAGGCTCTCGCCGTTGATTATCATGGCCTCAACAAGATCATACTACCAAACTGTTAATTCCAGATTGTTGACGCCGCTCCAAGGTGCGCGCTATTTTATGAAGATTGACCTTCTGGTTGCCTATAATCCCATCTGGATCCAAGAGAGTGATGAGTGGAAGACATCATTTCGTACTCGTGATGCCCTTTTGAGTACACAGTTACACCCTTTGGACTCAACAATACTCATGGAATAATTTAAGAGCTAAACTTAGCTGTTTGATGATTTTTTAGCACATTTTAAAAAAATATTGGCTAAAGTAAATGGAAAACTTTGGAAAAAAAATAATAATTTTAGCTTAACACACCAACACATAATAATTTTAGCTTAATAATTTTTTCTCGCGCCCGCACCAACACATAATGTGTTTAGACAAATGCTAGAAAGTAAGGGGATGAAATTTTTTATTCTTTAGCTAAACCATAGAAACTTTTGGAATGAATTTCGGGCTAGTTTAGCTAATGTTATTTTAGTTTATAAGAAATACATGATTAGTAATTTATTTTCTAGCATCTATGGAATAACTTGAGGTTAGAATTAGCTAGCTGGCATTGTTTTAAGTTGTTTCCACAAAGAAAATGACTAAAATAAATGGGAATAACTCCAAAAAAATGTATAGTATTTTTTTTGCTTAATATTTTTCATTTAGTACACCACAAAAAATTTTGGGATGATTTTTGATTAGTTTAGCTAAACGCTAGAAAGCATGAGAAGGAAAATGTGTAGAGCTTAGCTAAACCCCAGAAAGTTTTGGGATTAGGGTGAAAGCATGCTAGGGTGTACCATCTAAAATACTTTTTAGGGAGTGGAAACTACTCAGAAAAGTACCCAGCACTGGGTACTAGGAACTTGCATAAATGCCGCAATAGATAATAAGTTTGAGAGTTAATTCATTTATTTTAGTCTCTAACAGTATTGTTATTCTCAAGTACTATAGATTGACATGTTATTGACCTTCAATTCAAAAAATTTCGATTGATTTTAATGGAAAGAATGAACAGAAAGTACCAGTTTTAAAAGTACCCAGTGTAGATACTTTTGAGGGTTCCAAAAGTGGTACACCGTAGCATGCTTTTACCCATTAATCGTGGGTAAGTTTAGTTAAAGCTATTATGGCTAATAAGAAATATACAATGCTCTAGCAGTATTCCAGCATATGACCAATGATGTCTTCCAGGAGTTCTTGGATATTTTTATTATCATCTATTTGGATGATATTCTTATTTATTCTAAGACTGTTGAAAAACATGAGATGTATATTTGTCAGGTCCTCTAGAAACTTCATGAGCATGGATTATATGCCAAGTTCGGAAAGTGTCAGTTCGATCATGATACTGTGGAGTTTCTTGGCTATCGTATCACTCCTCACGGAGTCTCTATGGATCCCGAAAAGTTCAGCACTATTTTAGAGTGGCACACACCTTCTTCCGTCCGAGATGTTCAGTGTTTTCTTGGATTTGCTAACTTCTCTCGGCGTTTTATTCAAGATTATTCAATTGCCCTTCCTTTGACACGCTTCACGGCAAAAGATATACCATTTGAATGGAGCATGGAAGCATAAACTTCTTTCATTACCCTGAAGCATGCGTTTACCATGGCTCCAGTTCTTGCTCATGCAGAGCCTTTGCGCCCATATATTGTCGAAGAAGATGCTTCTGATTTTGCTCTTGTTGATAACCTATCACAGGAGGAGGATGACCATGAGCTATATCCAATTGCCTATTACTCATGAAAGTTCCAGGCTACCGAAATCAACGATCTAATTTATGACAAGGAACTATTGGCTATAGTTGATTCTTTCGAGGAGTGGAGAAGATTCCTGGAGGATCTCCTCATAAGTTACAGTTTATATGGATCATCGAAATTTGGAATATTTTCAGTTTGCTTGAGTACTCAACTATCGCCAGGCCCGGTATACTTCAGTATTACCTCGCATTGATTTCGTGATCAAGTATCAATCTGGACCTCTCCAAGGGAAGCCGGATGCCTTGTCTCGATAATCCTACCTTGAGCCCAAGCCGGGTGATCCCGCATTTGGTCAGCAATTACAGGTCATCCTAAGGCCTGATTCGTTCCAGCTTATGGCCACCACTTTGTTCGAGAGGTCTCGTGATACAGCCTTGCTAGAGTCTGTTCAGGCATTGTTGGTCTCCAATCTATAGGCTCAAGTTATACTTTCACATCTTGGCTCAGCATCATCTTCTCGGCAAATGCAGTCAAACTATCATTATTTTGAGTTTCGAGATGGACTTCTATTCCATAATGGGCTTCTTTATGTTCCAGATGGTGCTTTCCAACCTTGGGTTCTCCAGGCTTGTCATGACTCACCTATGACGAGACATTTTGGAGTAGCCAAAACTCTTGAACTTATTAGTCAAGGGTATTAATGGCCTGGGCTTTGACGCCCTATTGAAGCTTTTGTTTGATCCTGTAATATCTGTTGTTGGGCAAGTTTCCGAGACATCTTCTCATGGTCTTCTTCAGCCACTGCCTATTCCAGATGGACCTTGGAAGATAATTCTATGGACTTTATTTCGGAGCTGCCACTCTCTCAGAGGGATGATGCCATAATGGTCATTGATCCTTCTCTAAGATAGCTCATTTTATTCCCTGCAACATCACCATCACCAATGATTCACAGTGAAGGAATATAGCGGATATTTTTCTTCATAAGCAGTTAGACTTCATGGATTGCCATCGTTGTCCATAATTCGTCGCAGATTTCTGGAAGCGGCTCTTAGAGCTATTGCATATTCACCGTTCACTGACAGCTGGTCATCATCCAGAAAGTAACGCGCAAGCGGAGCGTACTAATCAGACTCTGGAACAATATTTGACGTGTTTTATTAGTTCTCAACAGGACGATTGGGTCGATTATCTTCCACTAGTAGAATTTGTCTATAATAAATCAGTACGTACTTCCACTGGCCAGACTCCATTTTTCATGAACTCTGGCTAGCATGCTCGTTGGTCCCTTAGTGTCGCTGGCAGTGACTCTGTCAATCCTAGTGCCGAGTCCCGACTTGAAAAACTCCAAGCACTTTAATCAGATCTTTAGCACCATCTTCTTCAGGCACAGGAGCGCTATTGCCATTATGCCGATTTCCATCGGCGGGCAGCTCCTATATTTCATGTCGGTGACCTTGTCTGGCTTCTTTGTAGGGATCTCCCTACCTTACGTCTCTGCAAAAGGCTTGACTATCGTCGTCTTGGTCCTTATCAGATCACGACCAGATCAGCAATGTGGCATTCCGGCTCGAGCTCCCTCCAGTTGTTCGTCTCCATCCAGTCTTTTATGTTTTGCTCTTCGAGCCCTATACAGTTAATCCTTTCCAGATCACGTTCCTCCACCACCACCACCAGTGGAAATTGATGATCATGAGGAGTTTGAGGTTAGAGAGATTTTGGACTCCAAGTTTTTGTGTCAGCGATTGTATTACTTTATCGATTGGAAAGATTGCTCATCGAGTGATAGAACCTGGAGCCTGCCGAGAATCTGACTAATGCGCCTCATAAAATTGCAAAGTTTCACCAATATTACCTAGCTAAGCCAAGTTTGAGGACCTCGGCTCCAGCTCCAATGACTACCACCGCCGTAGGAGGGGGGTGATGTGACGACCATATGGGTATTCGTACCATATGAGTATTTTACTCATATGCACAAAGGATGGTTATCACACGGATGCAAAAAAGATGGTTGCACAAGACAGAATTTGAACTCACAATCTTCTAGTTATGGGTTACACAGTTTGCCACGTGCACTACCAACACTTATTGAAGGCATGTCCTCATATCTTCTTCATATGAGCATTGTTTCCAAGACATTCTAGAATATGCTAGAACCTACATGCATGAGCGACACTTGGCACGATCTCATCCATTGAAATAGCGTGATCATGATCATTGACCTAAATATATATAGAGGAGCCTTCTTCTTGTCGAATCATTCTGGTCCAACACCAGTCTTGAGCCATCTAGGCACCTCTCTTGTGTTCTTGCTTGCCTTTGAGCCATTGCATTCTTGTTTCTTCATTATATATATTCATTTTCTTGCCGATCTTAACATATTCCTTGCATATTCTCCATGTCTTTTCCTTGTTTTCGAGTAGGTTCATGACCATAGGTATAATCTGCATGATCTGCGTGTGGATGTTGAAATGCCCTGCATTAATCGAGGCGTAACCCATTGATTTTTTTCCAAAGATACTCATCTCGTTCATAGAAATCTTGAGGCCTCGGTGAACGTTCATTGCTTCAATGAGAGACGAACTTTTCTCTTCTACTTTATCTGCCATTTTATAGAGCTTGCCAAAAGAAAGATTAGCCATGTAAAGATCGAATTTCACCCGCATCCAATGATGGACCCCACCCATGACCTTCTTAGACTTCTCGGCATCATTTTTACTGAGTTGAAGTCTTGTGTTTGAAACTCAGGTGGCGAAGGTTTGGATTGTTTCCCTGCTTTGTTGAGCCAATTAGTTCCATTCGGCGATAAGATCACTCTCCCAATTATGACCCAAAAAATGATTATTGATTCGCTTTTCATATTTCACAAAGGTATAAATGGGCTGATTGACTGGTTGATTTCTCTAGATAACCAGCCACCAGTCCTTGGCAACATCATCTAGATGATGCTTCATATAATACAACTGAGTGTCTTTATCATCCTTAGTTTTGAAAAAATATGAATTCAAATCCCACAGTCCTGCGAAAATCTCATCCGCGTCAGTAATGGCGGCGTAATATATTTTGGGTCCTTGCATATTACGATGGCATAGATGACGCTATCTTTAGCCCTAAGTAATAGTGGGGTCTAACCAAATTTTTAAATTTCATTTTAGCAAAGACATTCCACCCATGGGATCCTAAATCATCGAACCTTTCTTTATTTTTCTCTTTCTTGGATTATGTTGGATCGGATTTAGAAACATAGCTATTCCCAATTGAGATCCTCGTTAACAACTCAGATCAAATTGCTGTGACTGTACAACTCTTACAACAGTAATTATCAGAATCAGTTATTTGTAGCATTCTAAACAATTGATTGCCAATCATTTAATTCAAGAAAAGCCTCAGTAGAGATCCCATATACCCTCTTGATTAACTGTGCACCAAATTGCTGCAGTTGTACTGAAATTTTAAATACTTTCTCAAATTGCCATTCATTTCATTCAAAAAGAGTTGTTCCAGTGGTAAACATCTAGTCTTTGTTGTCAATTCCTTAGAAATGGTAAACGGTGTGGAAATGGGTTTCATTCTATTATATTTAACTAGTAATAGTACCCAGCATTGCTGGGCATATTTTGGCAATATCAGTCAATGGAGGTCGTGCTCTCAAATCAAAATCCTCCCTGCTAACCATCCGGTCGTAGAGCAATAAGCTGCAATTTGGATCAAGAAAAGATTGCACATATCAACCATAATTTTCACAAATATAAACCGAACCCCTTCCAATCTAACTAATTTCGATCATAATATTCTGACTATTTTCTAATCATAGTAACCAAAACGATATAATGCTCATGGACTAATGTCTCAAAGGGGATCCCCATATCCTTAATCCAAGTTCAAACTCGTTCTTTACCCATATCCTTAATCCAAGTTCAAACTCGTTCTTTACCCATTATCTCGTTCTTTAATCCATGTTCAAGTGAGTACATATATGTATTTGCACATATGCATGCATAATGTCAGAGCATTCTCCAATTAGTTGTCTTGAGTTTCTTTCAGTTCTGTAAATTTTAAAGGGCAAATTGTAAGTTGTGTCTAGATAGAGATTTTAGTCCATGGCGTTTGAAAAGCCCGTTTTAAAGGGCAACGGAAAATGTTACGCTCTCCACTCTTCTTGTAACATACAACATAAGCTTTTCTAGCATATAGATCTCCAACCAGCTCATGAAGAAATAAAGAACGTAATTATGCCTTCGTTTATTGACCACGTTCCACTCAACGTGATTTAATAGCTCCGATCTGCCTGGCAGACCTTTGAGAACAAAAAGAAAAGGAATTTTAAGAGCAAGCTCTATGGTCTTCATGTTCTCATGATGCTTGAGCCGTAAGAGCAACAACAAGAATATGTTGGTCGGTCTTCCTTTCAAAGAACACTAATATGTTGTGTAGCAAAGGTAACCATTCATCACGATCATTTGCAAAGAAGAGAAACTAATACCATTTGTCTATTATGAAATAGCATACGATGGGATTGAAAATGAAGTCTAGCATAAAGTACATACTTGCACAATCCAATAAAATGTATTGAAGTTGGCATCCCTCAAGGTGACTTTTTGTTCCATCCAAGAATTTACTAACAACATTGATTGTTCCAGAGGCCATAACTAAGACCACACTAACCTTGGCTCCAAATTTTTTAAGCATTGTAATCGACCACTAAGAGTCCGTGAGCTTACTCTTGCTAAAATTGAATATTTTGTTGATCCAAATGATAAATCACATTCAAAATTCAACTCTTGAAGCAAGAGACTGTCTTCAAGAGCCTCATTTGTAGACAACTAAATTTACGACAATCTATTTATATTAACCAACTCACCGATGGCGGTGTAATGGTTGGCCTATCAAGCTTTGTGGACGTCCCCTACTCGTGATATCTGCACTCCACCGTGATACAAAACAGGAGTTCATCCCCATACCAGCTCCATCGTCGATACGGGGCCCTCCACAATCATCATGCATTCGAACGAGTCCCAAAGTGGGAAGAGTGAAGGGTCATTTTACCCCGCCTCCCTCGGGGCCTACCTAGGCTGGCGGAAGCGTAAACATACATGTCGAGATACAACATAATCACATATCCACCTCAAGAGTGGTGCACCAACATCTGCATAGACAATGATCAAAGATCATACATAGGGGTCCTACCCAAGGCTCGCACTTCGAGGGGATGATGACGGCTTGGGTCTCCGGAGTTCATTGCGCATGTAATTCATGGCAATGGATTTGGCTGGCATAAGAACATGGCTTAGGGTTGTCCACTCCATCCCGCCCCTCAAGTGCACACTTTGCGAGTAGGCTGAAAGTGTTGGGGACTGATCAGAGTTCACGGGACGGATCGTGGAGGAAGGGGCTACATCCTGGGTTGCATCTCCCCGCCCGATGGGGCAGGTAGGGATCTCTCCCTCCAGAGATCTACATGTCGACTCAAGGAGACTAGAGGGCCCTTTGCCCTTATTCAACTTGAACCCCTTGAGAGTGACGCATCACCCCACTGGTGTCGAGCCCATGCCTTGCCCACACTTTCGGTGGCAAGCCATTAGACCTAGTCCCAATGATCCCGGTAGCATTACACACGGAGGGATCGTTCAAAAGTCGAGAACACGAACCTCTTTATAAGCCGTCCGCCCCCCTTCACCCACAAACTGTGTGTGGCTCAGACCAAAGGCGAATCTATAGTGTGCTAGAGAGGCTAATCTAGGAGCATCTACTACCAAGCTTTTAGGTCTCTACCCCCCTTCCCAATACAAGGAGTTCATAGAGATACATCATCCATATATATCACAGAAGAACTAAAGACAAGATCTAATCTATATCATAGAGTTAGGTTCTTTAGTTAGAGTCTGGTATCTAGAGATCTAGAGGGTTGCTATGGGCAATTTAATGGGCTAAACCTACTGATTTAATGACTAGAAGATGGGTTAGGCTATTAAATTGACTGAAAATACTGATCCTTGAGTTCCTCCTCCGACCGAGCTCAACCATCCCGCTAACCCGCTCGAATCAAGGGAAACTAATGGGGCAATTCGCCGCGAGGGCCAGTTCGGGAGGCGGTTTTGACCCCGGCCGATCCAAAGCAGAGCTCTAAAACCCTAGAAACGAAAAATGGGCAAGTTAGGGTTTCCTCTCCTAAATAGACAAGGGGGGAAGTTAGGGTTTCCAATTATCCCCTTTTGGCATGTGGGATAATTGGGAATGGGCCCACTTGCCTTTAATGGCTAGATGGCAAAATGTGCCCACATGGAAAGGTGTGCCCTTAATAAATGTGCACATTGGTAAATGTGCACATTAATTGCACACTTGGGTATGGCCCACTTGGCATAAAGTGTCCACATGGGAAAATGTGCACCTAGATAAATGTGCACATGGTTAAATGTGCACATTAATAAATGCACACTCCTTGCAAGTTGCCCCCCTAGGGCCTACCCGCCTGGCTACACGTCGGCATACACGTCCGTCGGGGTGGCGGTAATGCAGCGACGGGGTAGTACAAGATAACGCCCCGGGACCAGATATCTTGTCCGGAACGTCACATTCTCCCCACCTTGAAATGATGTTGTCCGCAGCATCGTGGGTCTCCCCACCTTGGAAACTTCCTAACCTGCAATCAACCTGATACATACGATATACTACAATAATACTTACACATTTACTGAGATTACCTTAAGGTAATATTTTTAAAACATTATTACGCCCTTAACTTATAAAATAACTTATCAATCTATAACATCGTCAAAACAAGTTACTCAACAATTCATTTATCGCAACAATTTAGTTTATCAAAATTTTAGATTAACGTTTGGGGTACTCTTCATTCCTTGCAACACATTCCAACAAAATTTGTGTTGCAAGTCTTCGTAGCTCGACCTCCTTGCCCTGCAGAGCGCTCTATTGGCCTGCAGGTCGATACTACGTTAGTACCATTTTAATTATTAATAAAATTTTGGTTATATGGTGACCACCCCACCTATCTACATGAATGCATGGCTAATCTCCCGGCGTAGGAAGAGGATGAATCTTCCATTATGGTCGTGGAGACAGTGCCTATATGCCTATATGCCGCTCATGCCTACACCTCTAGTTGCCCAGCGTGGAGGATATCCTTCCCGTATATGGGGCGTGAAGGGTAAATTCCTCCTATCAAAGCATATATGGGGCTAAAGGTGTCTTTCCTATCAATGCATCTCTCAATGGCCTCTTTTCTCTCGAGGTCGTCTACTTCCGTGGGACAGAAGTAGACTTTCTAATCTACCTTCCACTCGTCCAAGCGGAAACGCGGTCATGCCTACATTGACATTACACCACGCCCTAGAGATCACCGCAGTGGTCTCATCATCGGTAACACGCATGCGACCCATACCTAGCATAGGTTGCATGCGTAGATTAATCTTAATTACACATAGAATTAATCTACACAAATCGACATGCCTGAGCCGATTTCTTTGGAGATGACCTTGCCGTCCCATTGCTCCATAAACTGTGGGTACTGCTTTAATAGATCCTTCTTGAGTACCCATGTCGCGTCTTCCACTGGCAAGTGTTTCCACTTGACCAAGTATTGGAGGAACTCCGACCTCCTTGTTTTTTGACTATTTCCAGCTGCTCCTCCGTCATTTCCAACAACGTTGGAGTGTCCAAGACTTCGTCTGGATTTGGAGTATGCTTCTTCAACAAACTCACGTGGAAGACCTTATGAATCTTTAGGTGTGCTGGCAAGTCTAGCTTGTAGGATTGATTTCCTACTTTCTGGACTATTCTGAAAGGTCCAGCCCACCTTGGAGCAAGCTTCTTACAATTTCCGATCCCGAAGCCGCGCTGCTTTACCTTGATCTTCAACCAAACATAGTCTTCAACTTGGAACTCCCTAAGCTGCTCGATGCTTGTCTACGATGCTCTTTTGCCGACTCCTTGCCGCTAGGAGATACCCTCGAACTTCTTCCACGAAGCTGCTGCGCATGTCGGCCAACATCTGCTGAAACTTCTACCAACTGACGGGGGTTGTGCCAAGTGTCTGGAGTTAGGCATTGATAGCCGTAATTGATCATAAACGGCGACATTTGGGGCGATTCTTGCTTGGTGCTATTATATGCAAACTCCACCAAGTGAATAAATTCTTCCCACATACCTTGCTTATTCCGGACATAGTTTAAGTAGCATGTCCTCCAAAATTCGTTGGTCCGCTCCGTTTGGCCATCCGTTCGAGGATGATACGCCGTGCTCATGGATAGCTTAAATCAATGGTCGCAAAGAGGTCTTGCCAAAAGGCACTCATAAACTTAGGATGCACATGGGAGATAATCTCCTTGGCATGCCATGAAGCTTGAAGATCTCTTTGGTGAAGAGCTTCGTTGTATCAATAGCCGTATCTGTGGTCCTGCAAGGCACAAAATATGCCATCTTCGACAACTTGTCGACCACTACCATCAAGGCATCCTTCCCTCTTACTGTCCTTGGAAGCCCTGTTATAAAATCCATGTTGATCACTTCCCACTTAGCGTTTGGCACCGCTAACGGCTCCAATGCCCTGGAATTGCTGCATTCTCCGCTTTGTCTGGCCGGGCATAGCTGGCATTCCTTGATGTAGCGAGCTACCTGCTTCTTCATTCCTGGCCAATAAGGCCAGCTATTGGACTGTTGTGCGTGTCATTGAGGATCAATTTCCTTACACCTGATGATTCGGGCACGCACAACTTGTTCTTATGGTATAACAGGTTGCCTTCCTTCTTATAATGTTTAAAGGCTTCCCGCTCTTTATCTGTTCTAGCCTCCCTAGAGAGGCTTGCCCATACTTCCCTGAAATCCACATCCGTTGGCAATGACTCTTCAATCTTCTTACCAAAGTTGCTGGAGAGCGTCGAAATTGCATTGCAATGCACTCTAGTTGTCAGGGGATGCCTTGAAAGTGCATCCGCTACCACATTGTGGTTTGTAGATTATATCAAAGTCATACTCTTCAAGGAATTCCATCCACCTTCTCTGCCTCAGGTTAAGGTGTGGTTGCGTTTGAATACATTTGGACCATATTCGAAAATGCGTATCCAATTGGAACTTCCTTCCCAAAAGATAGTGCCTCCAAATTCTTAATGCCCAAACGTGAACCCCCAAGCAATTTCTGATGCGTGGCGTGGGTAGCGGCGTTTTGGCGTCGTTCATCTTCTTGAAAGATAGTGCTACCATAAACCGCTCTTCTTGCATGAGCTCTGCGCTTTGTAGCTATCTTACTCATATATCTGTTGCTACTAAGCTTATCTTTCTCTGCCATGTTTACGGTAGGGTTAGTAGGTTAGGGGCGGTTGTTAAAGCTTCCTTCAACAATTCAAACCACGCTGGGCTTTCTTGTGCCAATGCTCACGCCCAATCTTTTACCTTTTACGCCCCTCGTCCAAGTGCGCTGTGGGCGCTATCTTAGCAAAGTTCTTCCACGAACTTTACGTAGTACAAGCTAGGGAGAAAACCGACTTCATGCACATTCTTGGTCTTGCCGGCCATTGAATAGCGGCTTCAATCTTGGCGGGATCTGGCCGAGATTCCTTCTTGAGATCACATGACCGGTATTCCACCCTCTCCGGATTCGAAGTGACGCCCGACAACTTGGCGCATAACTGGTGCCTCTTCAACTTTTCCAAAGACTCTCCTTAAGTGTTGTACGTGTTCTTCAAGGGATCTGCTATACACCAAAATGTCGTCAAAGAATACAATCACAAAGGTGTCTAAAAACTCCCTGAAGATGTCGTTCATGAGCCTCATGAACGTCGCGGGGGCGTTCGATAAGTCGAAAGGTATTACCGTAAACTTATAATGCCCATACCGCGTTCTGAAAGCGGTTTTGTGGATATCTTCTTCCTTTATCCGGATCTGATGATAACCTGACCTTAAGTCAATTTTGGAGAAGATCTTTGCACCTTGAAGCTGATCCATCAAGTCATCTGATCTGGGTAGCGCATACTTGTTCTTAATGGTGTGCTTATTCAACTGCCTATAGTCTATGCACATCCTTAAACTGCCATCCTTCTTCTTAACAAACAGAATGGGCGCTCCAAACGGCGAGACGCTAGGTCTAATGAAGCCTAGGTCGAGCAACTCCTCATAATTGCTTCTTTAGTCTGTTAACTCTCTGGGCGTCGTCATTACGTATGGAGCCTTACTTGTCGCTTTGTTTTGTTCGAGTGCTATCTACTTTTCGACTCCCCTATAAGGAGGGAGCTACTTGATCTCATCTGGAAAGAGATCATGGAACTCCGTGATCAGGTTAGCTACCTGCTTAGGTAACTTGCTGAGCCCCTCATCCTCCTTACCTTCTTCTGGCTCCGGCTCTTGGATCTCAAGCTTGAAGATATAAGCTACCTGCTCACTCCTTATGCACTTGAGCATCCGTTTAGAAGACATACAATGCATGATGGGAACAACTTCCTTACCTGTGACCTCAATGATCTTGCCGTCGGGCGTTGGGAAGGTCACCTTCCGCTTCCCACAATCGATGATGGCCCCTGCTGGTCCAAGATACTCCATTCCTATGATCAGGTCATACTTGCCAATGCCCATTACCTCTGCCCCCATCTGGATATTAATCCCTGGCAAGTCGATGTCGAAATTAATTCTCTTGCCTGCCGTCTGCCTTACTGCTCCACTTGCTAAGAGAACGGGCCTCGGCTTTGACTTCAGTGGTTTCAACTTCAACATTTCAACCATTCTGGGGGATGCAAAGTTATGACTACTTCCTGAGTCTATCAGGACTATGAAAGATTTGGCCCTGGCCTTCCCTACTGTAGAAATTACCTTATACTGGCTTTCTCCTTGCTCTGTGTCTATTGCGGCAAAGATATGACACTCACCCTGGATGTAGTCGCGGGCTGCCTCGCCGTCATCGTCAGACAAAATGTCCCAATCTCCCAACTCGCTAGTGTCGCACTCATGGCGTAGAAGGCGGTTCGTTGTCCTATGGCTTTGTTTGGAAGCTTTTGAAGCAAAAGCTGTTTTTCTATGCACTCTGTCTCTTTTCCTTGGGCATAGCACGCAAAAGGATCGCCTTTGCTTTGGAGTAGTTTGATCCCTCCCCCTTGTCCTTGAAGGACACTCGCTTCTTCTCCCTGCTTTGCTTCCCGATTGCCACCATATGGGGCTCTAGCTGGACCGGGGGCAAGCTGCCCTAGGGCTATAACTCCCTGTTGCCTTGCCTTTGTCACGATAATCTTCTGCTGCCTCTGCGCGGGCTATTACGAGGCCCCGTTCCTTACAAACTTATTGCCTTGGACTCGAGCGATCTTGTCTTAGGGTTTATTGCCCTTACAACCTTGCGGATCTCATCATTCAGCCCCTCAATATAGCTTTCCACTGCATGCTTTTCGCCCAACTTTGGCACATAAAGCCTTAGCCTCATGAATTCCTCTGTATATTTCTGGACTGATTTGTTGTCTTGCTGCAACCTGTAGAACTGCTGCATCATGCTGGACTTGTGCTCTCTTGGGACGTAGTGGCGCTTGAAGGCTTTAGCAAACTTCTTGAACCTGCAAGCATCCCTGCTCAAGCCATGGGCCTTTGCATACCCTTTCCACCAAATGCGTGCTGCTCCTTTCAGGTTGGCTGTTGCCACCCTGCCTTTATCCTTATCCTTCATACTATAAGCGTTGCCGTACTCACTCATCTCATCGAGCCAAGCCTCTGCCTCCATGCCTGACCTGTTCTCGCCTGAGAATTGCTCGAGCTTCCTGGCCTTCCAAACATTTCCCAAAGCAGAGTCTACCTTCTTCTGGTAGTCAGAGGCTCTTGTGTCTCTTTGTCGTCCATCTGGGGTGTCCCTCTGCCTTCCATCTGCAGTGTTCCTCTGCCTTCCATCTGTTCGGTCCTATGCCTGCTCTTCCTCTTCCTCGGAGTCGGAGTCCGAATCGGAGCTTGAGTCGGAGGATTCCGAGCTGGAGGACCTCCTTCTCTTGCTCCTCTTCTTGTTCCTTCCTGTTTTCCGAGCTGATGCTTGAGGCAACTGAGCGTTGCCCACCGAACCCGCTCACAGTGCGGCCAGCAAAGCCTTTATCTGCTCAAGGTCCGTTCTCATCTGTGATATTTCATCTTCTGGGGTCATGGGTCCAAATTCCTCAAACAGGTTCCTTGCCGGGTGTGGCCTGGGCGGACTCTGTTCTTCCACGTGGTCTCGGCGTTGTCGTTCCCCTGAGCTTAGGCCTCTAGCTGCATGCACAAGTAATTCATGGCTATATGGTTAGTTTTAGCTTGTTCTCTTGCATTATTTATGTTTGTTGGTATAGTTGTGGGACAAAATACATCAACAAAACATTTAAAGTGCAAAAGAAATTATATTCATATATTATATAATATTTTAATACAAAAAGTCTCCGGGATCAAGAGTCTAACTAATCTTGAAATCGCCGGTAAGATGGGTTGTCCTCAAGGAACTTCTTAACTTGGGCCGTTCCTACCGAATGATCCAAGTTCCTGAGGACGTTTGGTGACGAGCCGCCCTGCAAGGCTCTCGCCAACTCTTCCACCCTGCGGTCGGATTTGAAGGCCGCGGTCACCGCCAATCTCGCCTGCCGTCGATGAGGTACGGCGAAGTCGAAGAGGTCAAGTGCCATTGCTCTCTTGACTAGGACAGCATAGTCGACGTTTGCCGCTATTCGAGCATGCCTGCCGAAGCCTGAGAGTGCAATAAGCATGAACACTCCTTCTTCACCCCGGGGGCTGAATTTGCGGTGTATCACCGCTATTCTCCCGTCTAGTAGCAGCGGCAGGTAGTACCTCAGTGACCTGTCATTGTGCGTCGCTGAAGCTTCTCCACTTGCTTGGCCTCGGCTCTATCTTGGCGTATTGACCGACCTCTATCTCGGTGAGGTCCGGTATAGTCTTCAATTGTGGAGTCGACTTCGCTGGTCGATTCTGCTCCTCTTCTTTGGGGGTGGTGTCGAAGGGCTCGGCATTAAAATGCTCGTGGTCTTGCCACGGATCCCCATCTGTTCCTGGAGGGCGAGGAACTCCTCCTCCGTTGGCAGCTCTCGCGCTTCCATCATCACTGATGTTCTTTGTAGGCTGGATGTGCGAAGTCGACTCTCCGTATAGGTGTCGGCTTCCTTGACTTGAAGCCCGGAAAGTCAGAGACTCGGGGCCGATGAAGTCGTCCAAGTCGGTTCTTCACCCGTAGTTGGTGGAGGCGGTTCATCAATCGGACTCCCTCTCCCTGCATTGGGGAGGTTACGGATGTCGGTGAGGAGTAGATACTCCTCTCCGGGTTGATGATGATAGGGGCTAGGCTTGTGATGCCTAGCCCAAGTGGAGAACAACTTCGATGTTACTGCGGCTCTGCTTTCGAAGTTGACCAGCTCCTCTTACGCTTTGTCGCGGTTCCTCCTCACGAGTCTAGCTTCGGTGTACTCTTAGATCGTCAGGCTCTTCTTCTTCTTCTCTTCCTTCTTGCTCTTGCTGATGCTGCCAAAAGCATCACGCTCTTCGGCTTGGACTGCTATGGGGTCCACCTCCATCGGAGGGATAAAGGTTGCCCCATTGGGTTTTCGACTTGCGGTGGGATAGGAAAATAGCTAGAGGCGGATTGTAGGAGAAATACTTGGTCTGTCAAGCTATCCCGGGACCATGTAGTCTGGCGACCTCTGACCTTGTTAGTCAAGTACTTGGCGATGTTGGGGACATCACCCAAAGAGGCTTTGAAGGGATGGGTAGGGAACAAAGTAGCCTATGCAAGGGGAGAGCTGAGCGAGAGGGTCCTACCCTAGCTTGGAACTCTGCTAGAACTTGTCTATATATCTTTGGGGTTGCATTTAGAGTGGCTTGGACATCTATTTCTTTCCCAAAGACTTCGGAAGATGTCATTGACATCCGCCTCGGCAGCATGGGCATTGGCGCTGTACCATCGCCTGAAGTCAGCAGTGGCCATTGATCTAGCGAAGAAGAGATTATCAAACAGATGCAGAAGCGCCTCAGGGAGCTGGAAGATCGCCTAAGCAGTCGAGAGCAAACTTGTAAGGTGCTAAATGAGAAATGGGAGACCTATTTATAGAAAAGGGGAAAACCCTAATTTTTGGATGACCTAGAATTTTCTCGGAATTTAGGTTTCGATCTATTAAAGGGTGCAATTGAGGGTTTGAAGACTTGACCATGCTAAGATGGGCTAATGAACCTATTGCAACAAATTGGAGATCATTTGAATGTGTCATGGTGAAGAAAATGCTGAGAGGTCTCACACGTTGCGCCCAGACCGATAATGAAAAGTTCATTTTCTGCCCTGGCGTCGACGTGTGAGACATGGGCTCTAAATGGGCTAAATTTGATCAATTTGGGTGATCTTAGGGTGTAATTCTACTGGACTTGTCGAGATAGGCAGAATTGACCTCTTATTTGGTTGATTTGGAGCTGTTTTGGGCATTTTTGGGGCATGGTCTCACACGTTGCGCCCAGCCCGAAAATGAGATTCTCATTTTCTGTCCTGACGCGACGTGTGAGACATCGTCTCAATTTTTGCTCAAAAAGTCCAATTTGATCAAAACAAAAGCTAGAATTCAATATTTTAACCTAGTTAAGCAAGATTAAACATATTATTTGCTCAAAAATTCTTTATATTAACAAAAATTTCCATTATTTACAAGGAGTTCAAGGGCGTTCTCCCTTGATGTGTCTAGCTAAATGCATATCTGCCTCATGGCGTGACCCTCTTGGCGTGAACTGCGTGCAGCCGTCGAATCCTCAAAAATCTTTGCACTATTTTGCCTCGGTGCCTCTTGTAGCATAGTTTAAAGCGCCGTTTTTTTTGCCGTTTTCATCTTTTTGCCCCCGCCGTTTTCAAATGCAAAAGCGCCCCAAAAAAAAAGCGTGATGCTAAAAACGCTTATGTGGCGTTTTCGTCATGGTTTTCTTATAAAAACGCCCGTTTTTGTAACACTTCTATTTTGACCAAAATTTTTTTGGCCGCCTAAGCATTTGGGGCAAAAGTTTTTTCGCGTGAACATGCCGGTCGCGGGAGCTAATAGGGCACCCACAGGAAGATCGATTCTGACATAATCTTTGCTTTCGATTTGTCTTTGCTCATCTCATAGCCGAATCAATCTAAAAAGCCCATACTAACGGGTAAGTTTTTTCCTTGCATTTTTGTTTGTCTTAGCCTTTGAGAACGAGCAAAGCGAGAATGGATTGAACCCATCGATTCAATCACGAACAAAACTTGAGCGGACTTCGATTGCCCCATTCAAGATTCCGCCCATGACCTACTATGTGCCCCATTTTATCCCAACCTATTTTGAATAGGAAAGCGGCTGCAACTAGAGATGCATTAGCCATTTTGTGATGCCCAAAGTAACTTTTGGAAATGAAAAAAGGAGCAAGATGGGGATGAATATATAGGAAATTTGGCTTTGAAAAGCAAAGAAGAAAGAGATTTGGTTTCATCTTCTAGAGAACATTTAGGGCGAGGAAAGATAACATGCGACTATCTACGGCTCTAGAAGCCGCAATTTCTTCTAAAGAATCTTGGATTTAGAAGCTTCTTTTGTTGATACAAATTACGCTCCCTGCAAGTGACTTTCAGCGGGCTACGTAGTTCAATAAATAGAAGGTAAGCCAAATGCTTTACTTAATTTGTCATGTGTAAATCTGTGTTTTGTTTTACCCGTGGCACATCATATGCTGCTTACAGAGGCGTTTCCCCTGATATACAAGAGCTAGGTTCCTATTTTTCTTTCTTAGAAGTCTGAGCAATCACAGTACTATGGTGTTATAACTCTGGTGCTGCCTATTTGGCATGGGGTTCAACTCCCCTTGGATGAATCTTACCTGCAACAGTGTTTTCTAGATTTGGACTTGGATGAATCTTACACCAAATGATGTTGTTTTCTAGATTTGGATATACTTGCAGGTGAAGCTCACAAATCTTTAAGTTCTGTAAATTTAAAGGGCTGTGGCATTAGAAAAGTGATGGTGCTAAAATCACCAAGGTTCTAGCTTTCTATGTTGCAATGTATTGCATCCATTCTTAGATTACAGCAGACGTCCTAGAAGCATATATTATAGTTGAGTTCAACTGTAGAAGCTGATTCTCTTGATTATTAAATCTAAAATTTCAGTAAAAGGCTGCCATGCTTTGAACACCAAGCTTGTATAACTTACAATTATACACTTTTGGACAAGTATACTTCAGATTCTACTCTTTTAAGTATGGCAAATTTATGTTATGAGTGCATTTACATATGTATGATTTTGTTTTCAATTTTTCAGGAACTTTCCGTTTTTTTGGCCGTTTTCGTTTCCGTTTTCGTTTTCGTTTTCAATTCTAACTTGCCGTTTTCATTCCGTTTTCGTTTTCGGTAACTATGTCTTGTAGGCACAGCAGCATTTCATCGGTCACCCGCATGTCCGTGTTGTACTCCTGCATGACTTCTCGGACCAAGCGTTGAAACGGTGCCCGGGGGATCAAGAGTAAAGAATAAGAACAAAAGAAGAAGAAGATCGAAAAAAATAAAAAAATTAAAGTGGAAAAAATAGAAAATCAAGAAAAGAAAAAAATAATCGAAGAAGAAGATAAGGGTGGGAGAAACAAGAGAAGGGGAGAAGAAATAAGGGAAGGGTCAAGATGGGAAGGGAAAGCACGAAGGAGAGAAGAAGAAATGATGTGGGGGGGGAAGAGAAGAATAGAATCAAGGGGAAGAGAAAGAATAGAAGGAGGAAGAAGGGAAGAAGGGAAGGAAAAGAAATATGAAGAGAAAAATAAGAGAAGGAAAGAAGAGATAAAAAAATAAGAGATGAAGAAAGAATCGAAGAAGGGAAGAAGAGAAAGGAAGAATAGAATAATCGAAGAGAAGAGAATAATAGAATCGAATAAGAGAAGAGAATAAGAGAATAAGAATAAGAGAAGAGAAGAATAGAATAGAATAGAATAGAATAGAATAAGAGAAGAGAAGAATAGAATCGAGAAGAATAGAATAAGAGAAGAGAAGAATAGAATCAAGGGGAAGAGAAAGAATAGAAGGAGGAAGAAGGGAAGAAATAAGAGAAGGAAGGAAAGAAATATGAAGAGAAATGAGAGAAGAAGAGAAGAAATGAGAAGAATTTGAGAGAAGAAGAGAAGAAGAGAAGAAGAAGAAGAGAAGAAGAAGAGAAGGAAAAGAAGAGAAATATGAAGAGAAATGAGAGAAGAAGAGAAGAAATGAGAGAAGAAGAGAAGAAGAAGAAGAGAAGGAAAGAAGAGAAGGGAGGAAGAAAGGAAGGGGAAAAGAATAGAAGAGAAGAAATGAGAGAAGAAGAAAAATGAAGAAGAACACAAAAACCTAGGTTAGGCATGCACCTTTCAATCGAAAAACCTATTCAATCTACAAAATATGATGTACTAACCTTAGAATAGTTGCTTGCAGGGTCGTCCGGTGGTAGTAGCAAGCAGACGCCCAAAAGGTCGAAGAGGAAGCTTAAAAGAAAAGGTGCGGGGAAAGCCGACGCTAGCGATTTCAAAAATTACGTAGCGTCGATGTGGCGTGGCGCCGCATCACGGCGTCTACGCGGCGTATTTTGTTATAGCGGCGTTATGGACTTTTATATTTTTTGACGCGTCTTTTTAAATGTGATGCTCATTAAAGTTTGTCCCTAGGCTTATTTAGGATCAGCCCGAGGCCTTCCCAAGAGGGGCCTGAATGGAGGATCAAGCGCCGGATAGGGAGGGCTGCCGGGGAGGGTGGTTATTAGCGTCGCGGCCCCGTGGGGGCGGCGCAAGAAAGGGCTGCCTGGGAGCGTTTTGGATCCCGCCTCACGGGTCCGGACTCTCCCCTCTTGTGAGGGATCCTGCAAGGTCCCGGCCTCGTTTCACTTGGGGAGGGTGCAGCTTGGTTGCCCATAGCGGGCTGCCCCGACCGTTCTAATGCTAACCCTTTTGACCTAGACCTTCTCCAAAATTCCAAAAATTGGGTGTGCTGGAGATGAATTAGGAATCAACCGGCAAAAAATCAGAATTTATTTTCGCATACAATGCATTAATTACTTAATTTATGAATGTCTTGCCCGCAAAAGCGCCCCAGACTTCTAATTGCCACCGGGGAGGAGGACGGGCCCAAACTACATTCCGTCGGTTCCTATTGCTCGCGTTCTCGCGCATGGCTTCGGCCAGGTCCCAAACTGCAACATA
Source organism: Isoetes taiwanensis (assembly GCA_021234155.1). Classification (NCBI taxonomy): domain Eukaryota; kingdom Viridiplantae; phylum Streptophyta; class Lycopodiopsida; order Isoetales; family Isoetaceae; genus Isoetes; species Isoetes taiwanensis. The sequence goes on from JAJEKV010000441.1 coordinate 126,190, forward strand.
CCAAGACGCGGCCCCTAAAAGCATAAAACCCTTCTAGAACACGGCAACTCCACGGGGTTTACGTTTGGGAGAGGCCCTCTTCTTGTCCGATTTGGCGGGACCTTCTTGGCCCGTGACTTGATGTGGAGTGGGGGTGTTGGCGCCGAAAGCACGGACCCTAAAATCCCCCGGAAGATGCTTGCCCGAATTTCCTCTCCCTAAGGCCACGAGGGGACCGGACGGGCGACCTCCCTCTCCGGAACCACGATTTAACTCGCCAATGGACTCGTAGCGTCGACATTGCCCTAGGGACCAAGTTACGTGGGCCGAAGACAAACTTCGGCCCCAAAGCGCCAAACCCTTCTAGAACACGGCAACTCCGCGGGGTTTACGTTTTGGAGGCCCTCTCCTTGTCCAGATTTGGCGGGACCTTGGCCGTGACTTGGCGTGGAGTGGGGGTGTTGGCGCTTGAGCACGGACCCTAAAATCCCGAAGCCGCTTGCCCGAATTTTCCTCTCCCTAAGGCCACAGGGGACGGGACGGGCGACCTCCCCTCTCCGGGCTGCGATTTGGCTCTGCCAATGGACTGAAACGTCGACATTGCCCTAGGGATCAAGTTACGTAGCGAGAAGACCAAAACTTCGGCCCCAAAGCGAAAACCCTTCTAGAACACGGCAACTCCACCGGGGTTTACGTTTGGAGGCCCTCTCCTTGTCGGTTGGCGGGACCTTGCGGGTGGTGTCTTGGCGTAGAGTGGGGGGTGTTGGCCTTGAGGCGGGGACCCTAAAATCCCTAAGCTGCTTGCCCGAATTGATTCACTACAAGTTAATTATGCCATCCATGTCAAATAGCTTTAGGGAGCGGTCCAGTTGAACAAGGGCATTCTCTCTATCCATATGCCTTGATCTTTGAAACACAACCATCATCACAAGCAACCAAATCTAACCCCCAACCCTTGTTAGTCTTTTTGCTTTTACGTAATCATTTATCTTCATTATAGTAGTTATGATGCTTTTACGTAATCATTTATCTTCATTCTAATAGTTATGATGCTTATATTCTCAATGCAATCTTAGACCAAGTATAACGTCCAACCAGCCAAGGTCAACCCCAAAAGTACAACGATCCCACAAACTCCATTCCTTTGACCTTAGCTAACCCTTTGACCTAGACCTTCTCGAAAATTCGAAAATTGGGTACGTGTCTTTGGAGATGAATTAGGAATCAACGGCGGCAAAAATCAGAATTTATTTTCGTACAATGCATTAACTACTTAATTTATGAATGTCTTGCCTTTGCAAAGCGCCCCCGACTTCTACTTGCCACATCGGGAGGAGGACGGGCCCAAACTCCCTTGTTCAGTATTCTCATTGGGCGCGGCTTCTCGGCAGTCCCAAGTGCAATGAGACCAAGTCGGCCCCAAAGCGCCAAACCCTTCTAGAACTTGGCAACCCACGGGGTTTACGTTTTGGAGGCCCTCTCTTGTCGATTCAGCGGGACCTTGCTCCGTGACTTGACGTCGAGTGGGGGTGTTGGCGCCTAGAGGCGGGGACCCTAAAATCCCCTTAAAATTTTGCTTGCCGAATTTCCTCTCCCCAAGGCCCAGGGGACGGGCGGGCGACCTCCCTCTCGAGGAATCGTGATTTGGCTCTGTCAATGGACTCGAGAATGTCGACATTGCCACAGGGACCAAGTTCCGGTGGCGAAGACCACCCGACCTCAAAGAAGCGCCAAAGTAGCTCACTTCCACCACACCTCGTAATCAATTGGCCTAGGATGTGGATGCGGGATCTTTGTCGTGGAGGCGTGAGTGTTTCTTTCTTTTGCAAAACCGACCTTGTAACTTGCTCCCTAGGGTAATTTAGCCATTCGGACGATTTGGCGGGGGTCGATTTGCCATTGGGAGCCTCCCGGTGCCCAAGCGACAAAACAACTGCGGTTTATACAAGGCCGACCTCCCGGGGCGCCCAGCGGTTTGACAAGTTCTCCCGGACGATCTGGAATCTTTTGGGCCTTCGAAGAGGGGCCTGAGCGGAGGATCCAGCGGTCGGATGGGGGGCAGGGCTCAGGGAGGGTGGTCATTAAGCGATGCAGCCCCGGGAGCGGCTGCCGGGAAGGGCTGCCTCGGGAACTTTTGGATCCCTCTTGGGGTCGGACTCTCCCCTCTTGTGAGGGATCCCGCAAGGTCGGCCTCGTTTGACTTGGGGAAGGGTGCGGCTCGGTTTACGCAGCGGGCTGCCCCGACCGTTCTAATGCTAACCCTTTGACCTAGACCTTCTCAGAAAATTTCGAAAATTGGAACGTATGGCTTTGGAGATGAATTAGGAATCAAGTGCGGCAAAAATCAGAATTTATTTTCGTACAATGCATTAATCAAGAATTTATGAATGTCTTGCCCCTTTGCAAAGCGCCCCGACTTCTACTTGCCACATCGGGAGGAGGACAGGCCCAAACTACGCTCCGGGTTCCCTTGCTCCGTATTCTGCGGCTGCAACTTACGGCCAGGTCCCAAGTGCAGCAGACCAAGTCGGCCCCCAAAGCGCCAAACCCTTCTAGAACACGGCAACCCACGGGGTTTCACGTTTGAGGCCCTCTCCTTGTCCGGTCGGTAGGGACCTTTATGGCGTGACTTGGCGTGGAGTGGGGGTGTTGGCCTTGAGCGGGGACTCTAAAATCCCGGAAGCTGCTTGCCCGAATTTCTTCTCCCCAAAGCCACCGAGGCGGGCCGGGCGACCTCCCCTCTCCGGAATCATGATTTGGCTCTGCCAATGGACTCAAAATGTCGATATTGCCACGGAGACCAAGTTCGTGGCGAGAAGACCACCCGACCTCAAGAAGCGCCAAAGTAGCTCACTTCCATCACACTCGTAGTCAATTGGCCTAGGATGTGGATGCGGGATCTTGTCGTGGGGCGTGAGTGTTTCTTTCTTTTGCAAAACCGACCTTGTAACTTGCTCCCTAAGGTAATTTCGCCATTCGGGGACGATTTGGCGGGGTCGATTTGCCATTAGGAGCCTCCACGGTGCCCGAGCGACAAAACATCTGCGGTTTATACAAAGGCGACCTCGGGGCGCCCACGGTTTGACAAGTTCTCCGACCCGATCACGGAATCTTTTGGGCCTTCAGAAGAGGGGCCCTGAGCGGAGGATCTAGCGGTCGGATAGGGGAAGGGCTCCGGGGGTGGTCATTAGTGTGCGGCCCCGGGAGGCTGCCGGGGGAAGGGCTACCTCGGGAACTTTGGATCCCGCCTCTTGGTGGGACTCTCCCCTCTTGTGAGGATCCTGCAAGTCGGCCTCGTTTGACTTGGGGAAGGGTACATTTCGGTTGCCACAGCGGGTTGCCCCGGCCGTTCTAATGCTAACCCTTTGACCTAGACCTTCTCTAAAAAATTTGAAAATTGGGTGTGTCTTTGGAGATGAATTAGGAATCGGTGGCAAAAAATCAGAATTTATTTTAGGTACAATGCATTAATTGCGAATGTATTAATGTCTTGCCCTTTGCAAAAGCGCCCCAGACTTCTACTTGCCACATCGGAGGAGGACAGGCCCAAACTCTGCTCCGTCCGGTTCCCCTTGCTCGTATTCACCGGTACTGACTTCTCGGCCAGTCCCAAGTGCATGAGACCAAGTCTCGGCCCCCAAAGCGCCAAACCCTTCTAGAACACGGCAGCCCACGGGGTTTTCGTTTAGGAGGCCCTCTCCTTGTCGGTCGGTAGGGACCGTGCGCCGTCTTGGCGATGGAGTGGGGGTGTTGGCCTTGAGCAAGGACCCTAAAATCCCAGGAAGGCTGCTTGCCGAATTTCCTCTACCCAAGGCCACGGGGGCGGGCAGGCGATCTCCCTCGGGGCCGCGATTTGGTCTCGCCAATGGACTCGGGGCGTCGACATTGCCAGGGGAGCAAGTAGGATGCGTGGCGGAAGACCACACATGTTCACCCATCGCTTTTTGTATCGTCGCCCGCGGCGTATTGTCCAATCTTGATCACTGCCCGGTCACCTACGACTTGGCGTGCAGTGTGGCAAATACATAGTGGCGTGTCATCCGGTTATGTAATGTCGCGTCCGTCAGCGGACATCCACGGGCGTGACACTGGCCGTCCACCCGGCGCCCGATCCACCCGGGCGTGAATTAGACCAAGTGACGCTGGCGTCGCATGCGACATGGCGCCGCAAATGTGGTAATGGTCGTCCACCGCACCGACATCCACCGGGCGTGACACATCGCCCAGTCCACGAGTGTCGAGCGTCGCCGCATTACCGCGCCGCATGCGGCGGTCCTGCGATGTGGCGTCGCATGGTCCGCGTCAAGTGCGGCGTCCGCGTCGCGTCGAAGGCGTCGCAATACGTCGCAAAATGACCATTCTCTTGTTGTGTCTTATGGTAAGGTTGGAAGCTAGTTTTCTCACATAAAATTCCCTGCCACAGACTTCTTGTGCTACTTATTTTGTATTCAACAGGCATGCATTCACCATATATGTCGACTGCTTAAAGTTGACAAGGTACCGGACTTTTTGGGTGCTTAGTTCTCATACTATTGAAGCCATCTATTAGCATCTGCATTCTAACATGGTATATCTGGATGAACAACTATTGAAGTCCTTTAATTTTATAACAAACCATGGTTTCAGCTTTTTTTAAACATCCTCTCGTTTGATCATAACACTAGAATGTTCCGTCTTGAATTTCCTGAACAATTCCAACTGTAAGGAAGATAACAAGGTGATCAGCATATATTATATAATTTATTGCACACTACATTTTCCACCACACTAGGCACCACATAGTATATATTACAAAGATTTATATACACCACGTTATTCACCACACTAGGCACCACATAGCATATATTCTGGATATTCATCTTACACTTCGTTTATTCACCACACTAGGCACCACAAAGCATATATTACATCATTTATTGTACACCATATTTTTCACAACACTAGGCACCACATAGCATATATTACAGCATTTATTTTACACCATATTTTCACCACACCGGACACCACATAGCATATATTCTAAAGATTTATTTTACACCATGTTATTCACCACACTAGACACCACAAAGCATATATTTCTGACATTTATTTTACACCATATTTTTTCACCACACTAGGCACCACATAGCATATATTATAACATGTATTTTACACCACGTTATTCACCACACTAGACACCACAAATGATATATTTACAGCATTTATTTTACACCACGTGCCTCACCACATTAGGCACCACATATCATATATCACAGCATTAATAGGCACCACATACCACAAGCAATCACTAACCACACCAACCACATATCACAAGCAATCACTAACCACATACCATATACCACATTAACAATAAAAAATGTGGTGAAGATGAAGAAATGAAATAACCTGTGATTCTTCGGATAGTTAGTGGCATGATCTGTCTTAAATTTCGTTTCCAATCTTTCCGAACTTGACATCCTTTGCATTTGGAGAGACCCTCTGTTTTCGGTCCAAAATTCTTTGCACAAGTTCTATGACAGAATTGGGAATTGCATCTGCTCTTCTAACTCTTTTGTACAAAACCCATTTCCCCCCTTTGCAATTTATCTCTTCCCTCTTCAATTTTGCTTTGGTAAGATTCCTAGGATGAACACCCAGCAGTTTACCAAAACCCCGAACCTAACCGATAGGATTAGCATTTTTTAGGTAATGCTTCCTCTTATGGCCATAGCAAGGCAACTACTCTTGGCTGCTAAAAAGCTGTCATGTTTGTTAGACTTCTTCACAAGTTGAATGGAAGCCACGAGGTTCGACCACAATGCTCTTGGCTTGCAAATCTTTCGGCTCTTCACCAAGTCACGATGTCCATTGTGTCATCTTCAGAAATCTCGTAAAACCTCTTTCTTATCCTTTGTACCAAGCCATTAGTGGTGCTATGAAATGAAGATAATAATTTCAACACCATCCGACGCCTAGTAGAGGCCGTTCTGGTGGATCCTCCCTCTGCTGATGCAATTTTTGCTAATTCTTCTTTGGCTTCCCTTTTTCTTTTCCTTTGGCGTCTTTTATGATCCCGTTCTTGTTCTGGAGTTCTCTTTCTCACACATGTGCTCCGGTTTGAGATTTTAGGCAGATTTGCTTCCAAATTAAATGATTCAAAGTATGAACCGGATTGATCCACAACCAGATTAAGCGCCATAGCCGTGTGCTTCAGGAAAGGCGCGGGTGGGTTTAGGAATCGGTTAGGTGGAAATTGGAATGGGGCGGGTGGTTTAGAAATCGGGTTGTTGCGGTTCAAGAAATGATTGAATCCGGGCAGTTATGCACTAGGTGCCAAACAAACATTTAAAATCGCACCACAAATTTGATATCTCCCACCACATTTTTAGGGGGGACAGGGGGGACACCCAGGGTGTTCCACTACACCATGCTTTCACCCATTCTAGCATAAATTTTTCTTATGCCTTTTCTAAATTGTTTTTAGATTGGTCTTAGGTAAGATAGTCATTTTGCAGAGAAGGTTGTAGAGTATGGCTATAAGCTTAATGTATGGCAAGGATTATTTTCGAGCAGGTTAAACATAGAATTTTTTTTAATTGTATGAGGCATTTTTTTGGGAGGAGATGGAATGGGTAATTCAGGTTCAACTCTTGAAATCGTGTTTGGAATCTGCTATTATGGGGCGCTATTGTATCTGTACATGTTGATAGCTAACAGCTAGGTTGCTCTTTAATTTTTCAGGATCAAAATTTTATCATACGGTCCAATTTGAATCCATACAGATTGGCCACACAGTATTTTTTAAATATGATATGATCATCATATCATAAAGCAAGCTCCCTGATATTGCATTACCAAGACTAAATTAAATATAAATGATGGATTCTTTGTTTTTACTTTTAACTTTCCAAATAGGAAGAACTGCTCATTTATTGCAATTGCACTATATAGAGGCTGAACAAAATAAAATGTACAAGAAGTAGCATGTTGAAGAAGATTGGTGTTCCCTGCATTTTTTATTCTGTGATTTTTCTGTCTGCACATCTCCGCATTTTACTCCTCTATATTTTCGTGATGCTCCACATTCTCTCTGGCCAAGCAGGGAGCCAAATGTCCATGGTTGTAATCAATTTAGGGAGGCTTCACTGCCTCAACATTCTGAGCTGTGAGGATATGAGCTCAGATATTATTTGTAGAAATTTTCTCATGGAGAGGAGTTATGTGATACGGAATCTCCTTCTTTACATTTGAAGTACATGACAAGATTATCCAAGATAGAAGAGCTGGAGCACCTCGTTATTAATGTTTCATCCATTGTTTGAGAAGGATAATCATGTTCTTCCCGTAGTTGAGTATGTGAATTAAGTTGCTTCGATTAAAGTATTCCAAAAGCAGAAGTAAATGAGGTGCTCTATTGCTTGCGGTTGTTGGAGGAAGATATTAGGGAATCAACTTTAATGATGCTGCACAAACTCCATCGTTAAAAACATTTTGATCTAAGGGGAAGGGAATACTATGAAAATTTTTGCATGAAATCTATGCTATATTTGAGTGTTGTGCGGAATGATCTCCGTTGGGCCTAATCCTAAACCATATATTGTTTAATATTGCTAACGGTTGTTAAATCTTTGCGATGAATAATTAACAATCTGAAACAAATCTATTTAACTATTTGCAAATTATATTTCTGAAGATTGCAATGTTGTGGAACCAAAATTTCTCTTTGCTTATCAATTGCATCGATCGAAACAATATCCTAAGTATTGCTACTACAATGATTATTTTATGCTTGCAAGGGCTTCAATCTTATCACTGTTGACTTCTACCCCATCTTGCCTCCCATAGCATAGAGATTACCTTGAACCGTAAAAAAAAATATTAAGGCATCATTTAGAGAACAGTTTGGTACTACTCATTTTGTGAGAGCACGGTACTAATTCTAGAACAACAAATGTAAGCATCATTCTACATCATATAATAATTCCTATTTATGTCTTTAAGCAAGAGCACGATATTTGAGCATTCTGAAGATTGAGTGATTTACTTGGAGCCATTGAAATCATACCAGAAGGAGGAAAAAAAAACCTTGAAATCCATCAGATCCTAAGGCCTTCAAGACTTTTAATCATGGAATAACCCCTGCAAGAACAAATCATGATTCAATTAAGCGACTCTAAATACAATCAGGTCTAATCAGATTTAGGCCAAAGACATGGTTCTGAGAAAACCATTTCATAATCAATCGATTCGGGATAAACCATAACAAGTCATTCATCAACTTTAAGGGCTGCAAGTTCATATGGATAAGAATGCCTTTATGGTATTGCAGTAGAACAAACCTGTTGTTTTTGTACAAGTGGCAAAAATTCTAAGCTAAGAAGACAATGCATTGCATGCATTCATATCAATGTCTTTTGAGTAACTAGAACAAATTAAGTAATCTCGACTAGTGCCAAGTATCCCGATCAATCTTTGAACAAATGAACATCTTCATCAAAGAAACATAGCAAGGAGTAAAAGACCCTCTTACCTTGCCCATATTTAAATCTTCAAATGCAGATTTGCTATAATCCTCTACAAGATACCCCACAAATGAGGAACTTTACGTACGGTATAGATTAAGGAATAAGGGGTGAATATGCCTATCCAACAGCTCTCGTTGCCCGGAGTCACCCCCCGTGTGAATATGCACCCAAACAAAAGGGGGTTTAAGGGGGAATTTAATTTTAAGGCGTGTAATGTAATGGTTTGTGTTATAGGTTAAAAAATTTTTTGCCCCTTCGGGGCCAAAAACAAACACAAGTCATTAGATTATACAGAAACAAATTGATATTATACAAGGGATTTTTATTTAAAAATATTAAGCATAATGGTCTATGTAAATTAGTTTAATGGTTGTTTTATGCTAGTTGTTACATTAGGAAAAAATTGGGCCCTTCGGGCCCTAACAAAAGCAATATGTAGGCCAAGAAACACAAACAATATATCATATTAAACAAAAGCAATATGTAGGCCAAGAAACACAAATTATATATCATATTATGATAAAATAAGTGTCACTATTAGCTAGAAAGTAGACAAGAAAAAATATCTTTGAGATGAGAAGCAACTAGAAACAAAGGCAACTTTAGTGATGTCCCATTGTTCCAACTTGCCTATCTGTGATTGCTGCTTGAGATGTTGCAGATGCCATAATTTATACTGCAAAGGGTTCATATCACAATAAAGAGGACATGGCGTAGGTGCCAGATAGCTACAGGAGATAAGCTCAAAGATGCTTTGCAGGCTGACAATAATCTTATTGAGAATCCAAAAATAGTTATAGCAAAGAGTGAGACAGAGGTATTTGATGTTCATTTTGAGAAGCCAGGAAATTCTAGTGACACTTGCTATCCTGATATTGGAATGCCCACTGCATCGATCTTGATATTCCTACTCATACCGATATTCCACTTGCAAACAAGAAGCGAGTGGTTGTGTAAAATTGAGCATCATTATCGTACGAAGTTCCCATGAAAAGCTTGGAGAAGAGATCCATTGTGGATGGTCATGTTCTTTGAGATAAAATGTGATTGTTGACAACAATCACACCCATCTATCAAGCTCATCATCACCCGAACCTAGACACTGTTCGATTCGGATAATAGTTCAACCAAAAATGCTGTGTCTCAAAGAGCAAACTTAACAAATGGCCAACAAACGGGAAAAGACTCACCAAATAGAACTCTTCAAATCAGGTCTAGTTCCGGATTCCAGATCCCATCACCACACAAAGCTAGCTGCAATTTGTACATGCTATCTGAATCAGAAGCATGCTTGGAATCCTAAATTTGATAAAGCGGAAATACCTTTACCTGGATGTGGAGACGACACGCCATTGATGTGCTCACAAGCAAACCCTACTGACCCTTAGCCTATCACGGTAGATAGAATCTTTGGTTCTTTATTCCAAGAAATGGGCCGGATTCTGCCGGATGATGAAGCTCACAGGGCGTAAGCCCGACATGGGAGCTTTTCATGTCAAACCGTTGGAACAACAGAAGAGACGAGCAACAGAAGAGGCGAGCGACAGAAGAGACGACAGTTTCAGAAATCTTGCTGCCGCTCCTTCCTATAAGCCCAAATCCATACCATGCTATAAATCCGGCTTAGTCTGCCAAGATAGACCAAGAAAATCGATTGAAGCTTTTTTCTTTGCCTTTTGCTGCAAGAAAAATATGAAGTACGTAACCTTGTATCCTTGCTCGAGCTCTAAAACCCTAAAATGCCCTTGAACCTTGTATCCTTTTTGGAGCTCAAACCCTAAAATGCCCTTGCTCGAGCTTTGCATGTTTTTTTAAAAATTCATGGAAGCAACCATTGGAAAATAACACAAAAAGCACCATGAACCTAAGCGCACTCTAGATGTACGCATTAGTACGTCCCACAAAATACGGCCTTCAAATCATATGAAAACCATAGAGAAAAACGTATAAAATTATAAAAAAAACCCCCTGTTATTATGCTACATATTCCGCTTTGCCCCAAGTCTACTGAACTACCATGTATGATTGATTTTTAGTTTACTTAGAGGCTGATAGTCCTTCCATTTAATCCGTTCTCTCTTTCATCTCATAAAATATTGGACTAATTGGAACAACAAAAATCTTCAATACTGTTTGATTGGAGATAGAGTATTATTTTGAGAGTGATTTTGCTAGGATGTTAAGTAAGACAAAGATGTCTCATTTCCTTTCCATAAATAAGCAAAGATATTGGGTAGTGTGGTTGTGAAATTTTTTTGTTCCATTTATCAACATGGAAAGGGGGTCGCAATTTGTTGCTGAAAGTGAATCTTGTGTTGCCACGTGGCATATCCCTACAATCCGGAATGGAAAAGGGAAGGGCAATTCCGTGGATCTAAATTGTGACAGCCTACAACCGGTTACTGAACAAAATAATAAACAATTTTTAACTCAGTTTTACACTGCACAAGTTCTTCTGAACCAAGTTTTTAGAAATGCAGAAGTTTTACTCAACAAGCTTTGCTGAACAAGTTTTTATAACTTCTAGCAGAAACATCATAGCTTCTCATAGCATAAACATCCAGCATCATTTGAAAAAAAAAGCTTTTGCTTGTGTTGGACATGCATTCACTCAGTTGCAGAAAAAAGAAGAGCAGTTGGGCCTCTCTCATGGTTCTTCCGATGAGGCAAGGTCATGATCCTGCGGCTCTGTGGCTTTGGGTCGGAGTAGAAGTCCTTCTGGAAGGATATTTTCTCAAAAGTCTCCATACAGAGGATATAAAGGGAATGAAGAGGATCTGCCAAGATGGATACAAAGGAAATGAAGAGGATCAGCCAAGTCTACCCGGAACTAAAGCCATTTCTGCATATTGCAACCTGCATGCAAAAGAAATTAGAATTGAAAGCATAAAAAGAAGAAGCATAGCATAAGAAATCGTTATACCTTCCTTTTCGTCAAGAACAGAGGATCTACCGCAGGTTCGGCCAGAAAATCTCCATAAAGAAATAGAAACATTAAATAAGAGGGTGAGCACCACACTTATACCTTCATTTTCCTCAAGAACAGAGGATATGGCACAGGTTCGGCCAGAACTGAGGATATGGCGCAGGTTCGGTCAGGAAACGAAGAGGATCCGGCAAGATTGGTGGCCGACAGAGGGCTTTCATCAGCTGGAAGTCGCATTACAACCAAGCTTAGCCGGAACTAAAGTCATATTCTGCACATTACGACTTGCATGCAAGAAAAATTAGATTTGAAAGCATAAAACAAAGAAAAATCACTCTAAATGCATAAGAAATCAAGATACTTTTTTTTTCCTCAAGAACGTAAGATCCGACACTCATTCTCGTGGAACAATGAAGATTCACTAGAAAATCTCCACAAAGAAACAAAAACACTGGAATAATAGAGCTTAACGCCATAGCTGCTCGGGCGCTAGAGGATGCAAATAGGCCAAGCGCCATACCCGCCGAGTCGCGATGGCGTCAAGGCCATCGCCAAACCTCCACCAAGAAGAAAAAACTACTGAAAAAAATTGCTCCCCCTTTCCATGTTGTGGGGGCATGGTCATTGGTCCCACATTCCGGTGTGGCGGTGATCCGCTCACGGTTCGGCCGCAGGGCCCCTTGGTCCACACCGAATGTGGTCCCAATGACCATGCCCCATACATCAAAGTTGTGCATGTATTGGTGCAAACTAGATATCCTTGACATGGCTTTATGGTAGACCGAGAGGCTTATTTAGTTTAAGTTGTTTCTATGTCGTGGCAAGAAATTCTCTTAAATATACATTTGATTAACCAATACCGATGTGCTTTTATGGTGATGAGCACCTATCATAACCGATCATATTAGCTAAATGCAGACCAACTTGTATATTGTCTCTACCGTCCAACCTATGTTACAAAGATTTTCACCATGTTTATTTCATGAGTTTGCTTGTTGATTCCATTACTCTAAAGCATCACATATACAGCAAAATGCACTATCCTAAGCCTGCCCTACTACTAGTTGTCTTTTTTCGTTGTGTTTACTATGGCCTTTTGCTTATAATTGCATTTTTTAAACGACAACTACTTAGAAGGAAGGAAGGAAGGAAGGAAGTATATTTTACGCCGCGACCACAAAGGCGGCTGTACATGGAAGGACATGCGACCACAAGTACAAAGAAAACAAAAATACATTGCATGGGCTGGCTTGAAGGAGCACCATGGCCCGGGATTAAAACCCCAGCGGGGAAAACCGTTGCCATGATGACCACGGATCCAAAAGCTATGTCAGCCAAAAAGCAAACAAGCATACCTCCAACAAATGAGAACTTCAACAAACGCCTGAAACCGTAACCTCTTCACAGCCTAGGTGCCGAAATGTGACCGTGCGGACTCATGCACGCCAGCTTAAACCTCCATCCTTCAATGAAACCGGGGCAAATAGATGCCGATGCGCAGATCCCGTGCCGACCCCTGAGTAACTCGATCAAACCACTAGACCATAAGAGCCCCTGCCCGGTAGAGTCCCAAAACCCCCATAGCAACGATCTCATAAAAGGCTGGGTGGACCGTGGAGGGCACCACCGGGTAATAAAACCAACGATTCATTGAAGCCCAAGCTTAAGTTCAAAGGCCAGTGGAAGGCGGGCGTGGAAAAACGCCAGAGAAGTCGCCGAGGAGGTGCATCCTTCACTACCGCTAAGCGCCAAAGACTTCGCCTCCATCGCGGTGCTCCAAATACCACAAGCATGCTCGCCGCAGCGCCTCGCCGTGCATGCACCGGTGCTCGTGCAGCACCGAGGTCCGCTTCCGTGACGCCATCCATCATCGCCAGGCCTAGGCGCCATCCATCACCGCCAGAGGCTCAGTGCAGCGCCAGCACCCTCAGCGCCGAAGCAATCCGCTGATGCCGCCACAACCCCAAAGCAATCCGTTCAGCCGCCAAGAAAACCCTTAATCCGGTCATGCCGCAACCCCGCCCCACTAAAATGCTTATAACTCGCGAAATATGGCTCTGATTGACCTGAAATTTGTTGCAGAAGATAGAGGGCGCAAATACCTTCAATTTGATATGCGTACGGCCGAAAGTGAAGATCGGGTTGTGGAGTTATGCTCAATCAAAGTTTCAAAGGCTGGGCTGGCGCCACAAGCAAGAGAACTTTCTTAGATCGCATGGTTCTATAATGTTGGGTAATATGGTATTAAACATCTATGTTTTTACTGGTTGAATTTTGGGCAACAACAAAAGACATATAAAATGAGGTCTCCTAACAACCTACATTTTTTTTCCTTTTTGCCCTTGTTCTTAGTGTGGCTTTTTGCTTATAATCGCACTTTCTAACTAATGAAATAATGCCTTTAGGGTTATTACTACTCTGCAAACCGCTTTTTGCTATTCCCTGTCATTACCAACAAAGTATCATGACTTTGAAGAAAATTATTTGTCTCATTGGGATACATGAAATACGTTTGGAAAACTTTTGCTTTTTCTCTAACATTGGGTAGAGCTAGTTGCAGATTATGGCAACCAACGCCAATATTTATCCGGCTATGCAAATGATAACTATAGAAGGTATATTGCCTTGTAAGGTTATGAGTGGGTAAGATGCGGCATGTTCAATCTTGGTTTTACAACTTCTATTGGGTATGTTTGCTAGAGATATAGTCAAAACTTAAGTTTCTTTTCAATGCCTTCTAAATTGCACAGTTTCGGTGGTAATTGGGGGTCCGTCACCAACCGGTTCGCAAGATAACTCCCATGATGTGAACTACAAAGACACTCAAGAATGTTCCATAATCTGCATTTATGTTGCCCCTTATCCAACCTATTACAATTAGTATACATTGTGGATAGGGATATCATAACTCTTGCAAGGTTGGAGCTCTTTCGTAATCTTCCTAGGTGCGAGAAGGCACCGCTCTTCCCCATATTTTATTTGACGTGTTGCCTACCTAAAGTTGGGATGTGCAAAATCCCCGTCGGAAAAAATTAGGGAGCCAAAAGGGCCGACTAGATGTTTGGCACCCTAAGAGCCTCACATGTAAATTTGTAGGTATTCACATGAACTAAATCTGCGACGGCCCGGTTTGACGTTCGAGCCGCTCGATCCCGAATTCTTTGGAGCGGCTTTTACACCGGGCGGCTCAACGGTTTGACGTCCGCAAGTTTTTGCCGGTGACATGTGAGGCATCCCTAATGGGGCGTTCACATGAGGCCCAAGATTAGGAAACCGAGGAGGTGGGAGTGACCAGGCTGCGTTGCAACCCTCCAGCTGCAACAGTTTCGTTGATGGGTGCAAGCGGGGCTGCTACCAAATTAGCAGTGCTGCAATGAAATTTGCAGCATGCTACATTGCAGCGCTGCTTAGCATGCCATGCCTCTTTTAAGATATCCATGTGAATCCAGCATGTGTGATATATATACTACATGCTCAAAGTCCACATGGCACAAAGTTGTTGGGCAACTTTTTTAATTTGTGTATATGCCAACCCTAACCCTAACTCGGTTAGGGTTTTAGGTGTGAGGAGAAGTTCTGCAGTCGGAGCTCACGAAGATGCAGATCTTCGTGAAGACGCTCACCGGAAAGACCATCACTCTCGAAGTCGAGAGCAGCGATACTATCGACAATGTCAAGACCAAGATTCAAGACAAAGAAGGTCTGCTTTCATGTCCGTTTAAGCTTTTTTCTGTCGGCATGTCGCTATGCGAGCCCCATTTACCAATATGCTGGACTTTGCCGTGTTCTGTATACAATGGCTTTGGGGCAATATTGAAACTGGTATCGTGGTTATTTTGATTGATGGCTTTTCCACAGTAGTTATTGATCGGGAAACGCCACGTATATGCGATTTTTTTCTTTGGTTCTTTTTTGTTTTACGTTTTTGCAAGTTCAGGACTTGTTTCTGTGACAGTAGGCCTTTGCTGTATGCTTAGCTCTTGCTTGCTTAAACTAAACGATTTTGTGGTTTTTATCTTTAAGGTATTCCTCCTGATCAGCAAAGGTTGATATTTGCTGGAAAACAACTTGAGGATGGACGGACTCTTGCTGATTACAATATTCAGAAAGGTAGTTAACATCTAATTACGAAGCTGCATTAAGCATGAATTCAAACAGCTAACTGAAGTGTTGAACAGAATCTACATTGCACCTTGTACTCCGTTTACGTGGAGGAATTATCGAACCTTCCTTGATGGCATTGGCACGAAAATACAACCAGGAGAAGATGATATGCCGAAAGTGAGTTATTCTGATTTTATTTAGTGAGTACCCGTTCTGTGTGAATTTGTTTACTTCCTCATTTTGTGGTTAGCAAAGTATCTTTGGATCGGGCTGATTGATGTGCCAATTGCTGTCTCGGTAATGGCACTTATAAGTTGGATGCCCAATATTGATTATTGCATCCTTTCACTTTGTCAGATTTTAGCTTGTAAAATTTTGACCATTCTGGATGCTACAATATTGTTCTCTTCCTTATTTCCTGAAGGTTGTTATTTGGAAATTCTAGGTGCTATGCTCGCTTGCATCCTCGTGCAGTGAACTGCCGGAAGAAGAAATGTGGACACTCGAACCAGGTCTGTCTTTAGTGATTTTTCTGAATTAATCTTCTAATTGTTGCTAGACTAAGTGAAGTTTGCTTTTACTTACAGCTGAGGCCCAAGAAGAAAATCAAATAGATTCATTCTCTTTCTTTTATGTGTTTTTTGGTGATCATTGACACTATAATGCACGTTATGTTTGAAGTGTATAAATATAAATTTTGCACTATGGCACTCTTTGGTACACAATACATTCTATTTCAGTGCATAATACCTTTTTGCGTTGAATTGTACTCTTTTACAGAACACATAGTCCAGAGTGCGTTATTTCCTAATCTACCACCCTTTTAGCAAGTTTATTTTTTTGACTTCACAATTCAGACGTGTCGATGTGTTTTCCTATAATCCGTCCCATCGTTTTATCTGTTCAGTTGTCAACTTCAAGCTCTTGATCAACAAGATAAGATAAGATGGATTTAAGATGAGATGGATTTTTACGTCCATGGAACCCAAGGGGTTATGGGACAAGGTTAAAAGTTTTGTAATGAGAAATGAAGACAATGATGAGTAATGAAAAATAAAAAATAGTGATGCTGACGCTGATCCATTAACTTTGCGCATCTCTGCTCCCCAATTTGGATTATGCATGTATACTCTTAAGCAAATCCTCCTATACTCTTAAAGGAATCATCTTATGCCAGTTCTTGAGGAAATCATCTGGCTTCTTTTGCCCACCGGCTTAGCATGCACAGAAGCAATGATTTTACTGGTGAGGGGGTCATTTTAGGTGCTAGTGCATGCGGGTCGGTTCTGGTGAGAACAACAGGTCCACACTAGGATTCCCTTAAGCAAATCCTTATAGAATTTCTGAATTATCTTGGGTGGATACGATAGTAAATACTACTTTCTAAAGGTACTAAATTTGCAAGTGGCAAAAAAATTTTTTTAGACATGCGGACGTTTCAAGAGTCTCCCATTTGTCGTGGATGATGTCTTTATAGGTAAAATGCAGAGCTATGTATAATAGGAGAGCCAACCTCACCACCGCTGCCTAGATTGAATAGTTAAGTACATAGATAGATAAATAACTTAATTACATCCATGTTTGGTTAGAGAAATACACATTGAAGATACTTTTGACGTCATATCAACATGACAACATCCCATAGGACATATGAAAATATTTTCTAAAGCGACAGTATTTTCTAAAGCTACTAAATGGGCAAGTAGCAAATTAGAGTTCCTTGGAGTTCATCGAAATGACATGCATGTGTGTCTGTCTGTCACTGAACACTCTTGTTGCTAGCAAAATGATAGCTTGTCCCACTTGATGAAATAGTATAATGGAATAGTATAATTCCATCAGGGCTCAAGCTCTACTATTCATTTTCAATAACGTTTCTGTTTACTATGGTCACAACTTGAGGTCTTAGAATTGAATTGAGGACTAGAAAATGAGAATTTTGAACCAATATGATGCAGTTTTTTTTTTTTTTTTTTTTTTTTTTTTTTATTTTATGTTATGTACATGTACATATGTCAACAAGTTTTTAAAAAATGCAGAGCAAACTTGTGCCTTGTGTTGGTGCTTATGCTTAGTAAAAAGACGGAAATATGGCAAAGCTGAATAAGTTCATTTGACATGCACATACAACTACATAAGGTAATGTTTTACTCTTATTTGACATATTATTTAAGAACATGCTGGTGCTGCCTTCAAATGGTATTTGAAAAAACCGACACATGACTAAGCATGGAACTATGCTAGAACTATGCTAGAGATATAAGGTTATTTTTCTAGGAAGGATTACCAAGTGTTTGTGAGGAAATAGCAGAGATATGGCATGCATAATTGCATGAATATGCAAAGTTATTAAAAAAAATGATGTGCCAAATATCTATAAGGTTTGGGCCATTGAAAATGAATACGTGGCCTAAATTAAAGGTAAAATTTAGGGTTTCGATTCCCCTCTGGCAAAAGCAGCGGAGGCTTGGAGAATCGAGGCGGATTTTATAGAATCAAGGTCGCTGAGGCAACAAATTGATGTCAGGGGCAGAAATTGAAGACCCGGGATCTTCGGGTTTTTGCTAAGGCCATCAGGAAGGATGGGTTTTAACTCATATGGTAGGTCCGAAGGAAGGAAGGAAGGAAGGAAAAATTTTTAACGTCCACGGAACCCAATCGGGTTATGGGACCAAGTACATAAGGGGCCAGAAGTCACGGACCAAGTCAAACAAGAACATGGGCGAAGCCCTTAAACCCAAAGCACAAGCGTGAGCTAGAACACAACCATCATGACCCGGATTAAAAACCACAGGGAAAAAACCGTTGCGGGATGACTATGGCTGCTCAATCGATCCAAAAATCCATCTTGTTACCACAAGCAACAAGCATACCTTCATACCTCCAGACAAAGGCTTCACCAAGCGACTCAACCGCAACCTCTTCACAACCGGGTCTTTGGAAATGACGCCCAACGCATAATCGCCCGACGCCAGCGGGGAAGGCGCTCGGGAAAAAAACCGCCTTCGGGAAATTGCCCATCGGAGGTGCCTCCTCACCTATCCTCCAACCTCGCTACCAAGGCGCCCGGACACCCCCAGTATCTTGTGGAAGGACATCCACTCGTGCACACAGGGGTCGCCATCCTTCACTACCGTTGCTCAACGCCATCCATCAACGCACCGCTTCAGGCGAGGCCTCGTGCAACGCCCGGTGGCGCCAGCGAGGGAAGGTGGACTCAAGATTTATTTAGAGCTTTTTTTACTAAAACCAACAGAGTGAATGGGGTAGAAGTTCTGTTGAGTTTAAAGCCTTACAGATGGAAAGGAGAAGTCGAGGCAGAGGTTTTGAATCCAAACGTGGATTTAGGGAAGGAAATGAGTGCCAGTGCTGAGAAGGTCATCCCAGAGACACCATTCAATGAGAATGTAGATTCTGATGGTGAAGAGTTTTCAGGTACGTGGTATTCTGCTCCCATTGTGCCTTCCTATGCTGTTATGGTGTGTTTTAGCAAAAACGACTGCATGTGTCAAACAAAAGGACTTAACGAAATGGATTCCACATTCAAGACTGTTGTCTTACACAACAAGTGGTGTACTTTAAGACCACAAGACACTTTGCAGGAAGTTGAAATTCTGATTATCTTCTACTATCATAAAAGTTTGAAAATAAACTATGTTCTAGGTATACAAAGCAATTTTTTGCTATTCTGTATGATAATATTGCAGACCATATAATTGTTTGGAGATCTGCAAAAAACAGGTACTTTTGGCCTCAAAATTACGTCTACTTTTGTAGCATTTTCTCAGCCTAGAAGAGAGAGCTAAAGTAGTGATTTATAGATTACCTATATCACATTGTATCTTGCTAAAACAGAAATATGAGAATGATACAAGCCTTTTAGCACATGTGAACATATGTGAATGTATATGGGTTTTCCAGAAAAGCACCATAACAGGGTTTTGCAGACTCATATGGAATACAAAAAATAGTTTATGAAGCATGTTCTTAAATAAGTTCCTGTCATTGCCCTTTACTCTAATAAGGGAAATGTGATTGATATCGGGTTATGAACACCCATAATGCAGATAACTGGTAAAAGCTGTACCTTGAGATGGAAAAAAATACAAAATCTTGGTCCAAGTGAAGTTAAACTGGTCCATGGGTAAAAGTAAAAAATCCAGATGGCTTGCATGCAAATTGGCATGTAATGTAGCATGATGCCATGCTGGCAAATTGGCATGTAATGTAGCATGATGGCATGCAGATTATAGGCTAGGCTTTTGGATAAACATGCAAACAAGGTTTTCCTTTGGGAAAATAAATGACACTCTAAGACTAAAGTCAAATGACTTTTTGACCATAGTAGGATGTCCCATCTATGATTAGCTCAGTCATTGTATGGAATGATAAGGCTACTGAGAGATTGACTGATGTAGCTAGAGCTGCTAGTAGGGTTGTTGCCTGAACTAGTTGTCTCCGGGTTTTTTTTAGATATTTCATTTCATTGGTTTTACCAGTGTGACATCTTATCTGTTGGTAGTATAATAGAGCAAAACTTGATATATTGATTGAATAATATTAATGTGAATGATCGTATGATTTCAGGATCGTAATGACGCCCAAGTTGAGTACAATTTGGAGTAGTTTATGCCACCTGTCTGGTATGGTGCCAAAAGATTGTAAGACAGAGTGATGCAATAAGGTATGACAAAGCCTTTTTAAAAAAAATGGGGATGACAAAGCTTTGCATGTCAAATTCTATCTGGTAGAAAGAGATAATGGATGATTGTAGTATGAACTTTCTAAAATCGAAAGTCACTATGAACAAATGATGCTGGCATGCCACTTGACTATGCTTTGCTATAAAGTTCACAAAATTTATGATAGCATGCCACTTGACCATGCTATGCTACGCTGCAACTGGCTACTAAAGGATCAATAGGTATGATTTCAAATTTGAAAAATATTCGAGTACATCTATGATTTTGGGCATAAAAATAACTATAGGGTTATGGCAGACCCCTACTGTAACAAGTAGGGGATGCGCCACCCTATAGTTACAGCATAATGACAGTTTTTTCTAAAAATGAAAAAATAGGGGTCTAAAATAATCCTACGGTCGGAGGTAGGGTTTTTTTTATGTTATGTACATGTACATATGTCAACAAGTTTTTAAAAAATGCAGAGCAAACTTGTGCCTTGTGTTGGTGCTTATGCTTAGTAAAAAGACGGAAATATGGCAAAGCTGAATAAGTTCATTTGACATGCACATACAACTACATAAGGTAATGTTTTACTCTTATTTGACATATTATTTAAGAACATGCTGGTGCTGCCTTCAAATGGTATTTGAAAAAACCGACACATGACCAAGCATGGAACTATGCTAGAACTATGCTAGAGATATAAGGTTATTTTTCTAGGAAGGATTACCAAGTGTTTGTGAGGAAATAGCAGAGATATGGCATGCATAATTGCATGAATATGCAAAGTTATTAAAAAAAATGATGTGCCAAATATCTATAAGGTACATATAATCTCAAAAACAGGAAGCTTTTTCTTTGAATTTTGGCCAGAAAAGAATGGCTAAGGTAAATGTTAATTTGCTTGTTTGGAAGGACAGGCTATTGCTTCTGAAACATACTTAATGGAATTTTTACTGTCAATATAACTTTGGAGTAAATATGAATGGTAGTAATTTTTGAATTCAAGCCATATCTTTAAATAGTTTTAACATTTATGAGCATTTACCCCATGTTCTATACAGGTACATGGTTAAATGAGAATGCCAATGCATTTGTCCTCTATACAGGCATTTGTTCTGTGTAAAAAAATAAGAGAGCTTAAAGTAAATAACAGGAATGGATTCTGATAGTAAGGCTATCCATAAGTGGAAGGAAAATAAACACTTGGCTTACATGCATGTTATCATGCCTATTTAGTGTCCATGCAATGCGTGAGGTTCATGTTTCGACCATAAGCATTATGTTCATATTACGACCATAGACTTTGAAAAGCGTACAAGTATTTTAGCAATGGTCTTTTGACCATAGACTTTTGAGAAAGGTACAAGTATTTTTGCTTGAGAAAAACAATGACATCACAAGATTAAAGTCAATAGACTTGGGACCATAGTTTGATGCACCATCTTTAGTCTGCTCGATTAAATGTATGGAATGATAAGGCTCTTG
Source organism: Isoetes taiwanensis (assembly GCA_021234155.1). Taxonomy (NCBI): domain Eukaryota; kingdom Viridiplantae; phylum Streptophyta; class Lycopodiopsida; order Isoetales; family Isoetaceae; genus Isoetes; species Isoetes taiwanensis. The sequence continues at coordinate 147,876 of JAJEKV010000441.1, forward strand.
AGGGATTGGTGATGTAGCTTGAACTGCTAGTAGGGTTGTTTACTGTACTAGTTGTCTTTTTTTTTTTTTATAAAAATTTAAAGGCTATTTGCAAGAGTAATTTGAGGCATTCTACTCTAATGTAGGTATTCATATGTTATTAAAGTCGTTAAAGGTGTGTTTGAGCAAGAATTAATGAAATCTCTAACGACAATGCATTGGACATTCTCGATTACCAACTACGAATATAACTCATTTATTACTGGAATTGAACGACATATTACTAACTTGAACTTGAATTTGTTAAGGCCTATTGTATAATTGTAGATAGATTTTTCAACTTCTTGTGGTTTATCGCATAACTATGGATATGCAATTACTTTTAAGTTGCAACAATCTACTTCAAGAATTCATGCGAGGTTATTTTTTCTAATAATTATTTTTGTGACCATCTTGTATTGGCACTTCAAGTTATTTTATCAAATTTATGTATGGTGTATTATATAGGATTATGGTGGTTTTGATGTCGATGTCATAATTATACAAGCTATTTGATGGATGGGTGGATGCATGGATGGACATACAACCAGATGGGACCTGTCCCTACTATTATACATGGCTGAAGTGGGTCCTTCCTCGCTAACTTTAAAATGGTCATGGCCATTTTTACAATGAGACGATGGACTTGTGGCCTTGGACATGGCAGTTTAGGTTTCTACCATAGGATCATATAGAGAATAAAATAACTAATACAACCATTAACTACTAGAATTAAAAACCCCTGACTCGAAAGTTTTTCTAGACAATCAATAATAGATCAGTTTTTAACCAATAAAGTTACATGTCCAGCTTAACCACTAAGGTCAGTTGTCCAGGTTAACCACTAGGATCAGTTGTCTAGCTTAACCACTAGAGTGGGTTGTCCAGGTTAACCATTGGATTTACATGTCCGGGTTAACCACTACGATCAGGTTGTCGGGTTAACCACTAGGGTCGGTTGTCCGGGTTAACCATTACACTTACATGTCCAGGTCCTCAAGAATATGTAATGTCAAGTCATGCATAGATGGTGCTCTGATCCATGCAATGCTAGAATGAAAGAAAAAGCACACCACATATTGAGACTTGCACCCACCCACATATTTTTCTTTTGCTTTGTTGAAGGAAATGACACTTAACCAAGCTAGTACTGCAATGGAACTAAATCATTATTTTATACTGTAAATCACATAGTGATTGTAGTTAAATTTCAACTTGAGATGTATGTTGAATTTCTAACAATCTGAGGCATGCAGACAGTTCTTCAAGGATCAAGCTGATAATCATGTTGCTTGTCCTGGGGCCTGGACTGTATGTTATTGGACCTTTATAATATTTGAAGTTTAGTTTGACAATAGATATGATTCAACATGTCTTGTTTTTTTTTTTTGTGATTTCACAAGTAATAATTTGGACAATACTCCTTTTTCAAGTAAGCCATTTGAATTTCCTACATCCCTCTTATATTTATATATCTTAGAAACTGGTACACTGTGCTTTGGCATGAAATATGAAATCACAAATTGCAACATTGCCCTTTAAGTTAATATTTTATGTTGTGACTTTGTAGACTACCTTAGCACCATTTTTCTTTGTGTTGTTTAGATTTTTCACCATGGCACCAGATTGTCTTGGTTTTCATATCCATTTTGTAAAGAGATAAGACGCAAACCTAGTCTTATGAGGTATGTACATGCTCATTCGATTTTGCTGAGACAACTGCTTATTTAGAAGTTCTATGTGCTTTGGAGGGTAAAAGATCCTACAACATGTACAGGCTTGGGATACACTAAAATCCATGGCAAAAGGAAAAAACAGGGCCTGATGGGTTCCAGCCAGAATTCTATGAGAAATTTTGGGATCTCATGAAGGATGATATGATCATGTTTATTCAGGGATATTGGAAAGCAAAAACTCTGAACCTGGGCATTAATGCAGGACACATTATCTTGATCCCCAAGATGAAAAATCCCCAACATTTAGCTGATTGGAGGCCTATTTCCATTAACAAACACTACTTATAAAATCCTTGCCAAAATATTGGCCAATGGGATGAAGATTACTTTGCAACAACATCTAATCCATGCTAATAAGCATTTCTCCCTCATAGGAATATTCTGGAGAACTATATAGGGTTAGTTGAAGGTCTATATTAGAATGATCTATCAGAGCAAAAATGCATGCTTCTCAAATTCGACTTCGAAAGGGCATATGATACTATCAGCTGGCAATTCTTGAAAAAAGCTATGGGACATCTGCGATTCCCTGAAAAAGTTTACAAGAGAATTTGGAATTTCAATGCCACAACATCTTCAGCTCTCATCATTAATGGGACCCCAACAAAATGTTTAAATGCAAGCATGAAATAAGACAAGGGTGCCCTCTGGCCCCATTTTTTTTCTAATTGTTCGCTGAGATAATAACTAGAGTGGCCACAAGCTTACAAAGACAAAAGAAATTACATTGCCTGAAGTTGCCAGAGGATAATAGCCCCTTTTCCATAATGCAATATGCAGACGACACTTTTGTGTTTTTAAAGTCTGAAAAATTTCCTTAAGGCAATAGACAACATTGGAGAAATGGTAGGGGGTATTCTTTGAACCGACAAAAAAGTGCAATCATCATGGATACTCAAGCAAAAGGCGATTCAAGACATCAAGATCTTGAATAGGAATGCTACCATTTAAAGATTCCTTTAATCTTAAATAGCCTTTAGTGTTTGGGAGCCAATTGTATCTAGGATCAAGACGAAACTCAATATGTACCCTTCTACTTTATCATTGGCTGGAAGACTTGAAATAGCTAGTGCAGTATTCAGTAGTACACATATATATTTCTCCTTAGCAATTGTAGGGGATAAAGCCTCTCAAAACCATATAGAAGGGGCAACCATCAAGTTCATATGGCAAGGAGTTGAGAAAAGTTGCATGGTGGAGTTTCAATTAAATTCAAGGAAGAATTTTGGAGGACTTGGATGCAAGGATCTTTTGTCCAAGCACAAACATTGGCAGCTAAGATAATTTGGAGAGCCTTGTATTGTACAAAACCTTCTCTAGCTCTAAAGTTGGTTAAATATTGGATACAGAAATCTCATCCAGTAGAAAGCCCCACTTTGAAACATGAGCTATCAGACTTGGCCTTCTTCCAGGTAAAACCTCACTGAAAAGAATCTTTGAGAAGGCTTGGAATAAAATACGTATATGTTATAGACCACCTACAATTTGATGTGTCCGGATCGGGGGCAAGGGGGATTCACTCATGTATAAGGGGATATGCCATCTGCGTGCATGGGGTGGCAAAAACCCCCCAATATACGGATCTTTAAAAGCAAATTTTGACCCGGATTGAATAAAAGTTACCTAGGATAGTGCAAAAAATACCGGAAAAAGGACCCCTGCCCGGCCAGGTATATATATGCGAAAATGGGTCCAAAAACCCCCCTTCCGTGCATGAGATGGGTTATCTCCCAAAGCTGTGAACCCCCCCTTGGTGAGGGATTCATTTTTACGGTATCTGGCTTGGCATCGAGGAAATAGGATGTTGACTTTAAAACATCAAAAATATATCGATGGCATGATGCGACTTAGAACCATTGAGGATCAAAAGTGGAGATAGATGGAGATCATGGGAGGAAGTATTTGGAATTACAAAGGAATCCGATATAGACAAGAACATTTTAAAAAGCAGTTATGGAAAAAGTGGACATGCACAATAAATCAAGTAACAACTCAAACCATTGGCGGTTAAGCGAGGAAGAAACTTATTCAGTCAAGGAAATTTATAAGGCTCTTAAAGTTAAAAAAACCCTCAAGGGCCACAAACTTATGGCAATGTGATGATAAACTCTGCAGATGCCAAAAGTGGGCAAATCTGCACTGCAAATAAAGTGAAAATGTTCAGATGGTTGGTTCTCCATCAAAGTATACAAGCGAATGATAAGAGAGCTAAATATGACAATCTGATGTCCTATGTGATGATGCCAAATCCAAAAATTCTAGCAAGAACTATCACTTTAATAAAAAGATGAATCGAAGTGAGATGGAATGCATCTTCCACACCTGATACATCAACCTTTAAGCTCAATGTAAAAGCATCCTATATTATAATGTTTTTAAGCTCAATGTAAAAGCATCCTATATTATAATGTTATGCGGTGTTGAATCGACCCTAAATCCAATGGCTAGAATTCAATGAGTAGATCCGATGGGCCAATTTTGTTGAACGAAAGGAATGGATGCATTCATTTCGAGTTCATCCTTATCATGCTTTTCAGATCAACAAGGGGCATTTCGTATTTGGAGCCACGGTAAGTTCGCGAAACTTTAATTTGATCTCTGTAGGCTTTATGCCCGAACTTTTATACATTAAGGTATGGAAGATGTCTAAGCGAGAACAACTTTTGCATGTAATAAATCCGGCATCGAAAGTTTTAACATGCCCAAAATGTTTTGAATGCTTCAATCCCATTCTTCCTGGCTCATTGTATTTGCTATTACAAAGGTCTATTCTATGATACATTTTTTGTGCAAAGAATCACACTATTCTGACTTTCTGATTGAATATTAAATGACAATGGGATTGGATAAACAATATATCTTTGGTGAAATTGCGTGAAATCACTAATCTCTAAATATCTAGGTTTTCTACTCTTGCCAGAAATCATTATTGATCTTTTGCTAGAGTTCAACCATCTTTTCTAGGAGCCTATGATGAACTTCTCCCTAATGATGTTGCTCCCATGGCACAAATTGGAGTGCGGATGATCCAGTGCGTGCAAATAATCTGCACTATTAGCAGCTTCCTGGTGAATATCAAATGGCGATTGGAATTAGGATAGACAATCTACCTTCTTGAAGTTAGAAATCACTAATCACATAATATCTAGGTTTTCTACTCTTGCAGCCTGTTGTGGAAACAAATTGATGTTGCTAGAGTCCAACCATCTTTTCTAGGAGCCTATGTTGAACTTCTCACTTATGATGTTGTTGCCATCTTGATTGTCTTTTGAGTTCCCATGATTGAAAAATTGAGGGGCTCATTCTCCAAAAGGAGGTTGGGAGGGCGTGATTACGTCCGATTTTGCAAAAAGCTTAGGAGATATACATGTAAAAGTGCTATCTTTATTCAATAGTTTTGGATAATTAGTTCTTATATAAACTTGGGGATACAACTTTGTGTTTTACGGATTTAGAGTGGCTCTTCTAGTGGGAGGTGAGTATGGAAGCCCAATTTGAAGAACTTTGCCAATGACACAGGTATTTGATGACTTAAAACACATGCATTAGATTTTGAAAGGTGGTTGAAGAGTGAACAGAACAGTATTCAAGCTACTAATGCTTTTTGTTGGAGCAATAGTAACCCGGGCGGTCGGCGGTCTTAATTTTTTTAATGCCTTTGACAGCATATCAAGTTTAACATGGTAGCTGTAGTTGTCTCATTTTCATAAATAAGACAGTGTAATTGATTCAATTAGTCAAGCAGTCATTCCGAAGTTGAAGCATTAGGATAAGGCATCACCACATTATACTAGACTAAATTTTGTCCATAAAAAATTGCAGCCGCTAAGCATGAATGAGTAAACCTTTGCTTTGAATCCTTTAGAGGCAGGACAAGAATATGCCCTACTTTAATATTGACAAGCTGCTGCAACATTCTGCTTTGATCAGGGCGTGCACACCTTTGTGTTATGGATATGCTTAATGCATGCAACCAGTCGAAAACCACCCATATAGAAAGCATAGGAAGCTTGTGACGTTCCAGCACAGTATACGGTCCCAGGACATATACTGTACTGCCCCGTCACGCGTACACGCCACCCCGACGGACGTGTATGCCGACGTGTAGCCAGGCGGGTAGGCCCTAGGGGGGCAACTTGCAAGGAGTGTGCATTTATTAATGTGCACATTTAACCATGTGCACATTTATCTAGGTGCACATTTTCCCATGTGGACACTTTATGCCAAGTGGGCCATACCCAAGTGTGCAATTAATGTGCACATTTACCAATGTGCACATTTATTAAGGGCACACCTTTCCATGTGGGCACATTTTGCCACCTAGCCATTAAAGGCAAGTGGGCCCATTCCCAATTATCCCACATGCCAAAAGGGGATAATTGGAAACCCTAACTTCCCCCCTTGTCTATTTAGGAGAGGAAACCCTAACTTGCCCATTTTTCGTTTCTAGGGTTTTAGAGCTGTTTTGGCGCCTTGAGGGGTCAAAACCACGCCTCCCGAACTGTAATGCGGTAATTGCCCCATTAGTTTCCCTTGATTCGGCGGGGTTAGCGGGATGGTTGAGCTCGGTCGAGGAGGAGGAACTCAAGGATCGGGTATTTCGTCAATTTAATAGCCTAAACCATCTTCTAGTCATTAAATCGATAGGTTTAGCCCATTAAATTGCCCATAGCAACCCTCTAGATCTCTAGATACCCGGACTCTAACTAAAGAACCTAACTCTATGATATAGATTAGATCTTGTCTTTAGTTCTTTACGTGATATATATGGATGATGTATCTCTATGAACTCCTTGTATTGGGAAGGGGGTAGAGACCTAAAGCTTGGTAGTAGATGCTCCTAGATTAGCCTCTAGCACACTATAGATTTGGCATGTGTACAAGAGCCACACACACACGGTTGTGGGTGAAGGGGGCGGGCGGCTTATAAAGAGGTTAGGTGTTTGACTCTTGAGCGATCCTTACGGTGTGTAATGTCTACCCGGGGGATCATTGGGACTAGGTCTAATGGTTTGCCAGCGAGTGTGGGCAAGGCATGGGCTCGATTTTGCAGGTGGGGTGATCGTCACTCTCTAGTGGGTTCAAGTTGAATAAGGCGGTGGCCCTCTAGTCTCCTTGAGTCGGCATGTAGATCTGCGGAGGGAGAGATCCCTACACCCCCCCCCGGGGCGGGAGATGCAACCAGGGATGTAGCCCCCGACTCACGCATCCGTGAGCTCTGGTCGAGTCCCAACACACCCCGACCTACTCTGCGCAAAGTGTGCACCGGGGGGGCGGATGGAGTGGACAACCCTAAGCCATGTTCTTATGCCAGCCAAATCCATTGCCATGAATGCATGCGCAATGAACTTCGGGGAGACCCAAGCCGTCGGTCATCCCCTCAGTGCGAGCCTTGGGTAGGACCCTATGTATGATCTTTGATCATTGTCTGTCACGGATGTTGGTGCACCACCCTTCGAGGTGGATATGTGATTATGTTGTATCTTGACATGTATGTTTACGCTTCGCATGACTAGGTAGGCCACGAGGGAGGCGGGGTAAAATGACCCCTTCACTCTTCCCCTTTGGGACTCACGAGTGCGATGATTGTGGAGGGCCCTGTATGTCGATTATGGGAGCTGGTATGGGGGATGAACTCTGTTTGTATATGGTGAGTGCACCGTATCACGAGTAGGGGCGTCTGCGCGGTATCGAGGAGCAATGTTCTTGGAGACCAAGAGCAAAGCAGCGCCATGCTCCCGATAGTACTAACTTGATAGGATTCTCAAACCTCGAAAAATGGGAAATTTTTTTTCTCATTTTTGTAGGATATCACTAAGCTAGTGTGATTAAAATGAATGGAAACATAAAAGACTAAAATTGGTGAGCCAACCTTCAAAAAGTAGGGTGGTCTCACCCGTCGCGGGGGGCGGAATAATGAGAATCTCATTTTACATTTGAAATAGCGATGTGAACATTATTCGACTGAAACACGCCAAAAGTCATGAATTCTGAGAAAACTAACAGATAATTCTAATTTTGAACTAAGAAATAGTAGAATTGGCATGTTACATGTTTAGAAAGTATAAAATTTAGTAGCGGGACCCACCATGTCTCACACGTCGCGCCAGAACAGAAAATGAACTTCTCATTATCGATGCAGGAACAGCGTGTGAACCATGTAAATTTAGGTGTTTTAGATGTTTTAGGCAACCCAAAAAGGTAGTTTGAAATTTAACCTAAAATCGACCCCTATAAATAGATCGAGACCCCCATTTTCGGCGCCCCTTCCTTAGAACATCTGCTCTCTCATGGCGAAAGCGATTTTACCCCGGCCGCCGATATCCGGATTGACGAACCGTTGAATATGGCAAGGACCAAGCAGGCCGGCAAGGAAGCCCAAGCCGCAGCGGATCGCCAGCGCCGGTGACCCGCCTTGATTCAAAGGATACTCCAAGAGCGCCTTTTTCGGCTGATGAATCTTCATCCGGTGAGGCGGGGATTTCGGACCAAAGCGAGCGACGGTGGTCCTAGGCGGCAGCGGCCAGATATCATGCACCGGATCCTCGAAGAAATGCGTAGGAGGGAAAGGAGGAGCAAGGAGGAGCGGGGGAGCGAGAGGGACAAGCCGTCCAGGAGCAGTGAGAAGCTTGGGCGTCTATGAAAATTGAGGAGAGGAGGAAGCGTGACACCGAGCTTAGTCTTCTTTGAAGAAGAAGACCTCCTTGGCGTCGGCCTTGTGGAGAGGAGGGCGAGAAGGAGCGGCGGAGACCCGAAGAGCCAACCCGCAGTACGTGAGCGGCGAGAAGAAGAAGGCCAGGCGTGGAACCTTGTGAAGAGTTGTGAAGGTTAGTGGCGAGTCGGAGTCATCAGCGAGCCATCGGTGGCGGACCCGCCTTCTGGCTCGGGGCGAGGATTACGTCCCCAACAGCGAGGCAAGCTCTTGAAACCCCAGGTCGTGGAGAAGGAAATGGCGAAGCGGTGGCACGAGAAGAGGAACGGCAGGGCAGCGAAGCCCCACCTTTCAGGCGTGGGATAGAGTTAAAGCCCCACAGCCTAGGGGGGCGTCACCGTGATAGACCCGTCAAGGTCCTATCGAGGAAGAAGATTAAGATTAAGAACAAGCGCCTACATGGCGAAGTGGGAGGCATACAGCTACTACGGGGGCGAGGGGTGAGAACAATGGCGGGGCGGAGCAAAAAGTCAAATGAAAACTGGCCACCTCCGAGCGGGGGGCGGGGCCGGGGGAAGAAGTTGGAGAAGCGAGCTTCGGCGGCGGGGGATCTTATGCGCACCGCGTTCTTCATTTGGTAAAGTTCATCACACTTGTATTTTTATAGCTTTAAATAGGTTAAAAAAATTGGCGGGTTAGCTTGTTCAAGAGCGCGAAGTCGGCTCCACCTAGAGTGGAAGAGGACCATGTGTACCCAGGGTTGATCCACTTCCACTATGATCAAATTTAATTTTCCTAGGTTAAGGGTGAGAAGCTTGTTCAAGGGGCGGTCGGCTCCACCTAGAGTGGAGAGGATCACTTACAGGGTTCAAGTCGACTTGACTTGTTATTTGTTAGGTCTAAAAATAAAATTGTAGTGGCTTGTTCAGGGCACGCGGTGGCTCCATCTTGCGTGGAGGACCCGGATGTGGAGGTCAAGTCCACTTTTCTTCTCATTCTTAGGTAGAGGTGGCTACGGCAAAGGACATGGTCGGCTCCACCTTGAGTGGAAGGACCGGGTGTTGGGGCCTTAGTTCCACGTTCATTGTCGGTTTTAGCCCGGTAGCTAGGGCAAGGACATGGTGGCTCCACCACAGTGGAGGGACCCAGATGTTGAGGCCCCTAGTCCCACATTCTTATTATTTTTGTTAGGTAGGGGTGGCTAGGGAAAGGGCATGGTGGAAGCTCCACCATGAGTGGGGAGGACCGCGTGTTGGGTCCCTAATCATACTCTAGCCTAATCCGACCGATCTAATCTAGTCTATCTAGCTTATTCCATCGGTCCAAAGCCTCCTCTATTATCTAGCCAAATCTAGCTTTTTTTGATCAGAGTAAGGGTTTTTCGCACCCATGGTGCGGTGCAAGGAACTTGGAGGAGATTTCAGCGAGGTAAATATATATCCACCACGTACCAAACATTTCTTTGGTTGCGGCATGTTAAAGATGCTCATTCTCTTATTACTTCGAGGTCAAGAAGTAGTGGAGCAGCGGACTCTAGCGTTCAAGATCGCGGCGATCATCCGCGAGGTTCGGGATCCCAAGAACATCGTGAATCGCGACTTGGAGGTCCGGATCCGGCGGCGACGTCGTGTGAAGAAGGCGTCCATTTTGCTTTGTTTTGAACCGTAAGTCTTTGTTTTAGAAAAGTAAAAAGTTTAAGCGGAAGAAGCTCACTTGATGATGGAAGAGCTTCTACGAAAAAGGAGGTACATGACCTAGTCATAGTCTTGTTTTATTATTTTAATATTGCGTTGATCTATCGATTTATGTCAAAGGCAAAGAGTGGTCAAAAGGCTGAAGGCGACTTGCGAAAAAAGTTGGAGGCGATTGGTCAAAAGTCCTAAACCACTTAATCTCCACAAGGAAGATATCAAGGTATTTCTTATTTTTTTTGCCATTCGATTTCAATTTAACTTGTGATAATGTTGTGTGCCTTGTAATCAGTTGCATTGAGCGTGCAAATGATCGAAAGAAACATAGAGCTCGGGCCAAACAAAGCAAGCGCAAGTGAGCGACATCCGTCTCATTTGGGCTCAGTGATTCGGAAAAGGGTTTTCGCCATAGATTCGTAAGAGCTATATTAGTTCACATTAATTTTAATAAGAACTTTAAATGTCATTAGCTAATACTCATTATATTGTCATAGACACGGTTATACGGGTTTCCCCTAGCAAGAACGCATTACAAATAGCCACGGAGCGTGGAAATTTTGTTTATCTGTATCCTTGATTATCTGAAGAGGGCGTCCCACATCACGGGAATCTGAGAGTGCGTTGTAGAAAATCATTATAATTCTATGAACTACATTAATGCCATATTCTTTTGGTTTTATAGAGCGATGGCGGAGATGAATCAAGCCCTAGAGCGAGGACATGGGCCTTGGGGTCGGCGAGGGATCACGCAAACTATGGTGGAGGGCCATCCAATGCAACCCCAGAATGGGATGACTACTCCCGAATCGTGAGAGATTAGCTCTAGGCTAAAGGGTGGATACTCCTCTTAACTTGAGTCTTTTGTGATTATTTAAAAATATAAATACAATTCACTTTTGTGATTATTTAAAAATATAAATATAAAAATACTTTTGTGATTATTTAAAAATATAAATATAAAAATATAAATACAAAAATACTTTTGTGATTATTTAAAAATATAAATATAAAAATATAAATGCCCTTTTGCTCCTTGTACATCATATTGTAATAATTATCTAAGCCAAACATTTTTTTTATTTTTTTTTGTTTTTTTTATTTTTTAATTTTTTTTTAATTTTTTTTCCTTCCATTAAGCATGCGGCGTATCCGTATTTTTATTTGCCGCGTGGCACTCTAATTACCGCGTGGATTTTCACCAAATTTTTTTTGTGTGGCGTGCGGCGGCGTATACCGCGATAATTTTACGGCACCGCGTGGATTTTTTGATATTCCGTGTATATTCCGATGTCGCGTGCATGCGGCGTATACCGCGCCCACCGAGGTGGATTTTTGGTATTCTATGTGTATATTCCCGCGTGTATTCCACGTGTCACGTCGCATCTTGACGGCGTATCAAATCCGTCGTGTCGCGTGTCTGGCGTCGCGTGCGTGTCACGTGTCTTAGGCGTCGCATCGCGACGCCGCATTAACATCGCGGCGTGTCTCGGCGGCGTCACGTATCGCGTCGTGTCGCGTCGTCGGGGCGTCGCATAGGCGTGACCTAAACTTGTCGCTATAGGCGTCGCTAAAATGACCTTTCTCTGTTGTGAGGAAGGAATGCGTGCTGGGTGAGTGTAAAGTGTGGGATTAAGAAGTTCCTATCGCCCACATGAACAATCTAGTGATAGTGGCATGGTGAAGTGAGAATACCTAGACTATGAAAAGCCGAATTCGGATATGGCGGCAAAAGTCTAAGCTTCGTTCACCAACACAATGAAGCGCAAGTCTTCTCTTGGTGAACAAAATGTTGGAGAAGCTTCAAAATTTCCTTTACACAACCCGGATATAAGTGGCGGGCGGGCGGTACAAAGAACTCCTTGATAACTTGCACGGAGATGCTTACCTATCGTTGTTGACTTAGCGGGGAGAATTATACTTTTAAGGGGCGATGAATGAAGTTCGGTCCATGCGTTTGGGTCAACAACGGATAAGTATATTTGTTCAAATAACCTATCGAGGTTGATCCATGGGCCGAACACCATTGAGAAGGAAACATACTACTATGCCGGATAATAATAGAAAACATGACACACTTTTTGTTCAACATTGTTTTATGAAACATTAAGTACTTAAAGCAAAAAGGCAATGTCCCCAAGCGGCACTATGTATTTTCGGATGGTGTTGCATCACAATTCAAAGCATCCGGACCATTTTATTTTGTTGGAAGGAATACGTTTGCAATGTGGGAGGTCAACATGATGTGGAACTTCTTTGGATCAAACCATGGAAAAAGTGAACATGATGGGAAGGCTGAAATTGAAAAAGATGGATACGAGGTCTCTGACTTAAATATCGACATTAAACTAGATAATGCCCATGATGTGGTGAAAATTGCGAGAGAAACAATTTCAATGTGGTACATTTTTGGTGGGATTTGAAAATGGAAGAAAAGTTAGGAGATATACGGGAAATAAAACACGAGGATATCAACAAGAAAAAGGCTTGGGGTGCGAGACAATTCCAGAAACCAGGCAAATTCATTCAGTCCATGGATTCATCATAGGAAATCCAACACAGCTACATACCAGAAAGCTATCATGTTTTTGCAGCAATTGTTTGGATGGAAAATGGGACATGTGTGAGAACAAATTGTATGTAGAGCGAATGGAACCTTGTAGTCGTTGAACCATCCTCCAATGTTCATGCGGATGTGGAAGAGACCCTTAAGTCTACCGGGCCACTATACTCAACCTTGGCAAATGTACTTGCGAGAAGCATTGAGAGAAGGAGACAACTTTGCGATTCTTTGCACCTAAAGGAATGAGGAGGATTACGTATTTTTGGATGTTGCTATGCACCAAGCCAAAATTTGAAGTTGAATATGACTTCAAGCGAGCAGGCTGGTTTTGTGAGAGGTGAAACGTTGTGGAGGGCATTTAGTATAGAAAAGCCTTGGTCAAAGGTGATGTATGAGTTGTGCACAAATGAGCCAAAGTCACTTGTATTCTCTACTCAAATTTGTGCTATTGAGGTTCCCATGCGGCGAGATCAAAAGAAAGGTGCTTTCGAGGCTGTTTTACGAGGCTAGACAAGGCGAGATGAGAAAAGATTCTAGAAAACTTGCGAGGTTTTATCGATGAAGATAGTATATACGATGAAGAATAGTTGAACACACTTACAGGTTAGGAAATGATTGAGAAATTTTGAATATATATTTGTTGTGTCTTGCCTTGTTTGGGAATAATATAAAAACTCAATTCCATGCTCAAGTGTATTTTGATGTCCCTTGTTTCAATGTAATATGTTTGCTTTTGATGTAATATGTAATTGTATTTTGATGTCCCCTGATGTAACATGCGCTTGAGTTCACCACATGTTTCAACACATGGTTCACCACATGTGTCACCACATCTTTCCTATACGGCTCTTCCCAGAGCGGATAGATCCTTTCGAACAACTTTTCCACTTTTTCTTTCATTTTCCTTAAATTCTCTCGGTCCCATCAATTCCCCTCATCATCCTTTTGACGGCCCGTGCCCAAAAATCATTAGGGGATGGCGAAAATTAATAACCTCGGGCAGCAACCCAAAAGGCGAGGTGCCATTCTTCTAGCTCTCGTCGAGTTTCGGTTTTATTCTGGCGGTTCGGGGAGCAGCTTGCGATTCTGGCGGCGGCTACTTGGCAGGAAGCGATTCTGATTTCTGATTTAGGAAGCGGTTTCTGATTTCGGCAGCTCTGATTCGGTTGCCGACATAGCCAACTTCACCTCTTGGATCTTTTGCAAAACCAAAAATACAGGAATGGGACAATGTGACAAGAGAAAAGAGCCCCTAATACCTGGCGTGCTATCGATTTTCTGTCTGAGAATGGATGGACATCCTGAACAGCGAAATTTCTCTATTCAGGATGAAAATATGACCACGAAATCTTGAAAGCTCTCACCGGGGAGGATGGTGTACGCAGAACCTCCGGACCTCTCTCCTTACTCTGCTTTGCCTTTGAAATTTTTAAGAGCGAGCATCTTTGGCCTATTTCTCATACTATTGACCGGGATCTGCAAAGGTTGAAACCTTTTCTCCTTAATGGCTACCAAGCCTTTACTCTAAAGGTTCTTGTTTAGTTATGATAGGTTGTTCTGAGGGAGGACCAATTCCTTCACCGAGGGGATATGTTCTATCATCACAAGGCCAAGCGGGATGCACATGGAGAAAATTTGCTATTACATTTTGGTAACTTGCCCCATTATGGTTTTTTTGCTTTCCCTCGGAATGGGATGAAATAGACCGACGGTGACCCCGGTGGCCACTGATCCTGGTGATCATAGAAGAGGGCGAGGAGGAGCTGGACCCGGATCTCTTTTGATAGAAGCACGATGCAAAGGCAAGGACCGGGAATGAATTTTGTCATCCTAAGTTCGAAAGCAATGTATATAAAAGTTTTGTTTCTCGTGTATGTAAAAGGAAATGTTTAATACAAATCCTCGCTCTACCTTATGTAATCATTTTATATGTTTAATATAAATCTTCACTCTTCAATCTTCACTCTTTAATAGACTAAGGGGAAAGGAATGCAGTCCATTGGGCATTTTGGATTTGGTGGGGCTTGGGGTGAAAGTGACACACGAGAAAAATTACATTAAGGATGAGCAGAATGGGACGAGGAGAAATACATGATGAAACCCACCATTGGAAATCTGTCACATCAAATGCAAGGTCAATCATTTTAAATTTTGGTTGGGCATTCCTCAAAGATGCCTTGCTTCACGGGATGCGGTTAGATCTTTATTCCATGTTAATCCCTAGCTTGTGCTTCATTGTCAATGTCATGATGCTTCTCCATTTCAAAGGTGCTTGCTTCACGGGATGCGGTTAGATCTTTATTCCATGTTAATCCTAGCTTGTGCTTCATTGTCAATGTCATGTTGGTGGCTTCCCACGCAAGGTATGCATGATCGTGACCTTTGTGTATTTCTTTCGTACATCCAAAGACTCAGCGGCATTGGGCGCTATTTGGGGTCTTAACGATTGCGACTTGGTATGATTACGGTCATCTTGTCATGGGAGGCTTTTCGGATGAAATTTCTATTATCGGATGGGATCGACAAATCTCAGGGCTGGGGTGGCTGATTTTTGCCATCCATTGTGCGGCAACCACGGGATGATGTGCCTATTTGGATATGTGATGCATGTGTTAAGCCAGAAAAGTTTGTTTCTTCCACGTACAGGCTACTTTTAGATTGTGAGCCTCTTCCCCCATCCCAGCACTGGCATCTTCAGGTTCCTCAACCACAGTGGAAAGTGTTTGGATTTGGACATGGGATAAATTGCTCCACCCTAAAAGTGTGTGGCCTTCACGATGGCAAGTTCTCCATAGATGTGTTAGTGAATGTCTTGATTCACAAGATGAACCCTAGAGTCTGAGATCATTGCCCTCTCTGTGGCCAACGTGTTGAAACTATTGAACACTGCTTCTTCTTGTGCGGTCATCTGCGGCTTGCTTGGGTGTGGTTGTTCACTCTTTTCAGTGTATCTCTCACTAGCCAGAAGATCCTACTTGCACTTTATCCCCTTGTTTGGCCTAACTTGCGTAAGAGAGCATTTCATCTTGCTTCTAGTTGGATTTTGTGGTCTATCGGCCGAGGCGACGTTTGTGTATTTTCAAGGTGCACACATATCGTCGTGACTTCTCCGTTGTGCTCGTGAGAGAAGATCACTAAAGCTTATCGTTGCTCATCTCTAGCTGATGATAAAAAAGAGATAATTTGGCAGACGTATTTACGGTGTTCTTCTTATGCATAGGCGGGTGCTTTTTGTGTAGCGGCCCGGCTCCTATCGATGCCCGTCATTATACAAGCCTGGAGATCATCCCTCAAACCGACATGTCGCTTTCGACATGAGGTAGTCCACCTAACATCGGGCTCTGCTTGGTGGCCAAGAACCCGCCGGGGAAGAATGGGCGTGTCATTCATCCCGTCTCCCTCGCACTACAAGAGAAGGGGTCAATTAGTGTCACCAAAATGTCACCAGAACATTAGAAAGTGTACACTATGACATTATTGGTGACACTTGTATTCAAGTGATGATATACGTGCCACAATTTGTGTCACCCATAGCCTCACTCTTTCTGTCACCAATAGCGTTAATAACTTTGCTATGATGCTATAGATGTTGCTATTAGCAGCAGTTATAACAACACTAGTTATACACATATAGCATCAATGTTAGTGTCGGTGCTCACTAGTGGCGTTATAGGTGTTGTTATTAGCATCAAATATAAGCGTCGGTCCTTGTTACACATATACCATCAACATTAGTGTCGGTACCACTAGTGACATTATAGGTGGTGTTATTAGCATCAAATATAGCGTCGGTCCTTGTTACACATATACCATCAATATTAGTGTGGGGTACCCACTAGTGACATTATAGGTGGTGTTATTAGCATCAAATATAATAGCTTTTGTAGTGTTACAAATTTTGTCAATGTTTGTATGATCATAGTATATGCCACAATAGATGTTACTATTAGTATTATCCATATTGTCAAATATTGCCCCATCAATTGTCTCAAGCTTTATGTCAGTTCATATAATGATATTCGAGTGTTAGTAATAATAACATGAGTGAAGATGTAGTATTTTTTACAGCTCCTTTAATACTTATGGTACCAATTGTAGTAAACTTGTTTGCTCCAACATCACAAATAACGTTAGTACTTGTATCAATAATTAATATTCCTACCTATTGCCTTTAATATTACCATTTGGTTCATCTTGAAGGTCAATAAAAGCTATAGTATCCTGATAAAATCACTAAGATTGCATCATTGGTATCACAAAACACATCAAGTGTTACCATTATAAATGAAATATTTCGCATTCATAAAGATACATAAGCATTTGAAAAAAATAATTATAAAGTCAAACTTGCAAGTGATTCCTCATCCTTTATATCTGCTCAATGTCCTCCTAACTCATCATTCTTGAGTTGTAGATGTAGTAGATGTTGAGGCACAATTTGAACTTCAACATTCGTCAATGGCATAGTCCACCACAACACGATTCGGTGATTGCATTGGCAAAGGTAACACATCATTCTCAATTGGACCTTGGTCATCTTGAGTTGAGCACATTGTGTCATCCATATCGTGTTAGGAATATTTATTTCGCCGTAGATTGTATCATCAGTCTCAAGTGTAGAAGGAGATGTCTGGTTCGCTTCATTAGAAGATCCATCATGCAAAGTCAATGGATCAATCATACGACGAGATGTAAATTCGCATGAACCACAATCCACCAATCACTATCTTTACGGTTCTTATGAAAGAAAACACGCTCAACTTGCCTTGGAAAAACAAAAGGCTCATCGGATCTCTCAAAAATTGGGTAGAGTTTACCTCATAAAAACACGAAGGATGTTGCCTCATTAATGCGATTTCTTCCACGATAAGAGGCTTTGAACCACTTTGCCTTTAAAACATTCACCTTGAAGGAGCGAAAGTCAACCGATAATGTCGTTATTTGACCAGCGTGGTGAGATCACTATCTCTTGGCGGTTGTCTCGATGGAAGCTTGACTCTTTTGTTGAAAGCTGCTGCAATGCCACAATCATATGTAACCCTACCCTTGTCAATGCTTGCAACCGCGAAAATGTTGGCGTATGCCCACATGGATGTGTGGAATCTTACTGCAAAGGCACATATATTATCACCATGATCAACAAAAACAAAAGAGAACTTAGTGCAATACACCTTTTTTGAACATCCAAGTGCTATATTATAGTCATACGGACAAATTTCAACGCCCTTCTCTTGCTCCTCTTCCATCGAGATATTAACCACTCACGTGGCATGATGTTCGGCAACTTCTCGGACTTCGTTTGTGACCTTTGAACGTTTTTCCATGACGAGATCTCTTTGCTGGACTTGGTGTCTTCTATTATCCTCATCATTTTTTCGTGCAATCTCATTACTTTTCCGCCATTTATCTAGGCTATCACAATTAGCCATCAAAAACTCGTTTATCTGTAAATACATATCATCATCGAGTCTGCGTTCTACCCCAAGGCCTTCAAGAACTTCTCCTAAATCATCTATACATTGCTCTTTCTTCCATATATGTGGGGCGTCCTCTTGTATTGATGTGGTGGCATCTGTCATGAAGAAAAGGATCTCTTGCACCAAATGCCCATACGCCATACACCCATACGGTCTAGCCATTTTGGTGAACAAACCCCTTTAAGACTTTCATATATCGTTCCAAAAAGAACATCCAGCGTCCGGGAGCTGGTCAACCAAAGCGAATCTCTTACGGAAGGTGTATCAGGAAGATGTACTTGAAGATCAAAAATTTGGTAGGAAACTCTCGCTCTAAGATGCATAATAGTTCAACCACCTCAACCTCCATCTTTGGTATATCAAAGACATTAATTTCCTTCAAGGAACCCAGCTATCATGCATAAGATTGTTGTATATATAATACAATTTCACATAATGAACAAAAAAACCATAAGTTTTATGCCTTGCAAATTTTCCCAATCGATAAATGACATTGCGTATTTTTGGTGTCAAACAATTATCTATAGCGCATGGTAGAACATGCTAAATGAAAGGCAAATCTTGGTATCAAAAGATTATCTACCATGCATTGTGGAATATAGTAAAGCATAATACAAAAAATGCATGTAATTACTGACAAGCTAAAGCAAATACGAAAACATATAATCACTAAATGCAATTGATTTGAAACGTAATGGAATTCAGAAACTTACTTGTAGAAACTTGTGCCAATCGTGTGTTTTCAATCCTTTAAGCTCACCATCTTTAGTGAATGCCTTACGTAAGGAGGCACCATAACCCGTGGGTATTCGCATACTAGATATCACTTGTTTGACTTGCTTCTCCTCTTTTTGCTTAGTACCCAAGGTGCACTTTTGCACCAAAGCCCATTTGGGGGTGGCCATAATTGAGGCATTATATTTTGATCCTTCAAATCATTTCTACTAGCGAGTATCACAATCACCAACTAAGTGTCTCCACAATGAGTGGCCAACATTCTTAAAAAGATGTGCATGGGGTCGAGCAAAGTGCAATTTTTAGTTGTGACCAATACTCAAGGCGATAGAAAATCGAAAACCGTTTTCATACCGAGGGGGTGCAACCACCAAACTATCCTCAGTAAGATTTTGAGATTCACGAGCTTCTACCCAAGTATCTAACCAATCCTTGGGGGTTCTTCTTTTTTTGGTTTTCGGTATCTATCGTCCCGCATGGCATGTGCGGTGGCTTAAAAAACTTTTATGGCCATGATATACTTGTTTAGATAAATGCTTGGCGATAGCATGGCAACTCGACTCCACATGAAGGGCATCGAACTTTCCACTTGTTTGCAAACCTATCCCATCAGAAATGAGCGATGAGAAAAACTATACAATGCATCAATAAAATAAAGCCTATAGCATACAATGTATAACATATGTAACACACGATGCATAGCCAAATCACAGGTAGTCATGAATGGTGAAACAACATATAGCATGAAAGGAGAAAATGCACGAGGTGACACTGGTTATATCATACATTTGAATCCCTTTCCAAAAGTATCGCAACTTCGTCAATAAGTGGCTCCAAATATACATCCATATTTTTTACTTGATACTTGCCTAACTTAAAAGAGTTAGAAGATATGTCGCCAGCCCGCATATATTATACTTAAATTGAGATTGATATATACCTGGAACAATAAGTGTCAACATGAGGTGCCCTGCCTTTGTTGCCATCCAGGGCGGGATGTTATAATTCACTACCACAACAGGCCACACACTATTTCGAGGACATATGTCCAAATGGACAAACTCCATCTAAACCAATGGCAAGGCCCAAGATTTAAGGTGGTTACATTTTTGAATATTGGCCACTTATCCTCAATATCCTTCATTGCTTCACCATCAAGCGTAGTCGTAAAACTCCATACGTGCTCAGATGCTTTGAATGGAACTCCATAAGTGCACTAAGTGATGGGCATGGAACACCCTTTGCAACCTCGGTATCAATGGCATATGGCCCAAGACCTTTCTTGGAACTCTTTTGTTTTCATCTTAAGGTCATATCTAGACTCATTACATTTTGGGCAAGTCTCCAAGTTCGCATAGTCATTACGGTATAGAATACAATCATTAACGCATGCATGGATGGAATTATACTCCAATCCTAGTTGATTCAAACATTTATATGCATCTCGTCTATCCCTCAGAAGGCAATGCCCATCTGGTAGGATATCACCCAACAAACTACAAAAAAACAAAGTCAACACATAGCTACTTACAATTTTTTGTGAAAAAAGGCAACAATCTTACTTGAATAGTTCTGAAACGCTATTGTTGCTCCATCCGAACTTGTGTTGGAGATTTATAATCAATAGGCATGCCGCCAAACGTGAGATTTTAGCATTTGGATATAATGGTTTTTGTAACTCTGAATTCAATGACTCATCCATGACTTCATTATCTTGCATGTCAGATGCAACGTCAACACCTTTAGTTTCATTTGCGGGAAAGAAGTTGTTAATAGCTTCGACTAGACCAGGCTCGGGACTAAAATTTCCATCCAATGATTGGTCTGTCGAACTAGTTGATGCCTACAATAAAAAAACTACGATAGTATGTCGGCTAGTCCTTTAGGAAATATAAAGCCATAACAACGTTACGTACCTCATTTTGTGCTCCTTGTGTATTTACTTGAATGGGTGCATTGACACACAATCCATAAGCAAATCTATGTTGCTCTCGAGTATCAAAGGTTATCCGCCTACTACCAAGACATTTTTTACACCAACAAGGTGCCACTTCATCGAAAACAGTATCACAAGGATCACTCCTTGAGGCCGACGGTGATGAAGAATCCCCTCTAGCAACAATATGCAAAACAAACATGTTGCTATTGTTAATTTATAAAAAGGTTCTCTAAAATTTTTGAAGTGGTACAAACAATGATAACCGTGAATTTTCATATTTGGGTTATCTAAACATATATAAAGCAGGTTGGTTTTTGTTTTGAACCTAATATTTTTTTGAGAAAAAGATGTGAGCTTGCCACTGTCCTTGAAAAAAAAGCATAAAAATAATGGCGTGGGCTTTCTTGCTTCGAAGCAATCCCTGCTCTACTCTATGCATTTGCCGGAGACTTTGTAGGCTGCGATGGCAAATCCGTCATGCATTGGGAGACTTTGTAGCGGCGATGGCAAATCCGTCTCTATTCTTGCTTCAGGAAGGGTTCTTTGCTTAACTTGAGGCATTGAAGCATCATTCCCACCTTAAAAATAAAACACCACCAATGCGAATCAAGCAAGAACTCGGGCGAAGAAACGGAATTGGGGCTCCAATTTTCAGGAACCAAGTAAATAAAGCTGGATTCAACAACCCAAGTGGTGCCAAAAACTAATGAATCGGGTAGAATCGACAATGGCAAAATCTCGGACATAAAATTTGGTTGCCATTAACCCAAACAAATTCGCTCTGTGACAATTGTCAAATTGAAAGCAGAGTAACCGAAACCGGATTCAAGCCCCAATGCAAGCGGACCCAATACGAAATCGATCACGTAGGGGCGAAAAGAATGAAAAAAAAGAGGAAATGGGCCAATGGGACGCAGTTTTCCAATCAATCAAGGAATAAATCAACGCCCGGAATGGGATGAATCGAGAGATAAAAGGGATCAGATCAGAAAAATGAAAGCGATATCTGCGGCTTGGATGGGTCGATCCTTGGGAAAAGGGGCAACATAGATCGGCATCGATGGCTATAAGCGGATTCTAGTCGGGCCATGGCGAGAAAACAAAGGGTTTAGGATGAATTAATCCTTTTTTTTTCCTTGGGGTTTCTTAGATTACGGGAATATTGCGGCAAAGATCAACCATCGATTCGGCGGGGAGCGCCATTAACCTTGTTTGTGCACCAAGCATTAGGATTACCGCACGATTCATAGGATTAAAAGAGTCCGATATATAGCGGGACTTCATCAAAGTGGTTATTTTGATTGAAGCGGTAAACCACGCCCTGAATCGGCCACCCTTTCCCTCTTTGCCAAATCAAAGGAGACCCCAAAAGAGGCCGAGGGCAGTTTCGATTTTACAGCCCCCCCTTGGTATGAAAGTTGAAATTTAATTTAACATGAATGATAAGGTTCTAAGATGCTAACGAACTACATTACACATTTTTTCGAGATAGAAACCCGTTATCTTTGGAATTTCAGATTTTCAAGTCATCACCAATAACGAAGCAAGAACTATTCACACCACTAATAAGCTTAGTGACCTTGTGCTTTATCCGGACTTCGATGAACCCGATTACAAATACAAGAAGAACACTTGTTGTCTCCGGACAACTTCGGGCATCTTTCAACCTTTCAATCGGAAAAGCCATGGGAACCACCGTTTTGCTTTCTTGGTGTGTTCTTAGACCACGGTGTTTGTGCTTCTCGGTGCATTGGTGGGCTTAATGTATCTCTGGCTTTTGCGGTTGACAAACATATCTAAAGTTGCGATCTTGGAGGTATCATTTCGTCAACCAAGATTATTAGCAAAGTTTGGAACATTTGTTCAAGAAACTACCCCTCTTACTTTTATGTTTGGTAATTCTTTTGAACAAATGATCTTTCTAAGAAATGACAATAATGTCATGTTTTCCTTCTTCATCAGCGGTGATTCGTTTTTCAGATCAAAGGAGACGAGAAGTCTGGTCGAGACGACATCACCGCCAAAACAAAAAGGGCGCCTAGTGCCTCTCTTTTGATTCAATTCTCAAAGCCCGTGTTTTCTTTCCATTCATCATGCATTAACGATCTTGGGAGGCGAGGATAAAGCGGTGATTCCTCGGTTGTATTTGTAATAATTTAGTTGCATAAAATTTCCTCATATTTTTGTTTCTTTCGAGGTTCAAAGAAATAACTCAAAAACAACATATTACTCTAAAATCCACGAAACCCGGTAGCATAAAACAATGGCGTTCTTTGCAAAAGCGAGACATTTTGGTAAATCAATAAAATATAATCCAAAATATAGAAAACTCTTAGAAATTTATCAAGATCACATGGTCGTACTCAAGACAAGGCAACAAAATGCAGGTTCAAATCCTACATGTTCTAGCATGCATAGACGAGTTGGGGAAGAGAAAGCGTTCGCGGCGGCGTAACACGCGCAAATAAGTTTCTTTGTATGTTATTATAATGATAGGCAAATCTCAAGTCAAAAGAGACAAATGTAAAAATGTTGCGGTTTAACTTAAGAAAAAAAAATTTACTTGAGACAAATGTAAAAATGTTGCGGTTTAACTTAAGAAAAAATTTAAGAGACAAATGTAAAAATGTGGACCGTTTAACTTAAAGAAAAAAAATTTAGTTACCTCTTTTCCTTCTCCTTTTTGAAAGCTTAGTTCGTGCTCTCCCACGAAGTTACAGTGAAGACGGCGATGGCGTGGAGGGACGAACTTCGGCATTCTTGTTGGCCTTTGCATATCCATATGGTATGTTGAATCCCCGAAGGATAAGATTCATCCATTTTTCAATGATAAAGGGTTTAAGTGGTGGCATGACGGATTTAAAAGGCATGAATTTTGGCTGATTTCATGAAGTCTCATTGTGTATATAACCCTAAACCCAAAATTTCAATCGGTGCTGCCCTATCTTGAAGGCGTGGTTTGTCTCTATACACTGACATCGATGCTCGTGGCCGGTATTTGGAGTTGCTTCTAGTAGCAAATCAAGGCAATCAAAGCACTCCAAGTCGAAGTCTAGGTCCGATGGAGCATCAAAAGCTATGGAGGTCTGTAACTCTCAAGAGTTCTCTTTAAGACAATCTGGAAACCGTAGCAAATCAAAGAAATGCAGTAGGTCAGGTGTTGCTTTGAAGACTGGGGTTTCTAATCATTCAGATGACACTCTGAGCCAGCAACAAATTCTTGAGAAGATTACATCTTTATCCCAATTATTGAGTCCCGGAATTAGGGAGAGGGCAGGCAGCATTATGCTGGGAGCAGATGATTCTCCTAGTGCTCGTAGGAGTGGAAGTATATGCAAGAGCAATAGGAAGTCGGATGCATCCTTTACACTAAAAAGTTCAGATTCTGGAACTAGAGCAAAAGATTTTGGTGACACCCATGAAGTAGACGCTGAAGATAGTGAAGAGGAAGAGGAAGATTTATGTGGACGTAGGGCCAAGTCTATTACCTTCAAGCTGTTATCCAAAGAAGATGTGAGTACAAATTTTATTGTTTTCTCATATATTTACTGCAGATTTGATGTGGCATGGTAAATATGTCCTTTGTAAGAAGATTCTTGCTTGCTTGATGGAAATAATAGTTCTGTCCTAGCTCCTGCACACCTAAACAGAACTGTAGACTGTAAATTATATGAGTGGCAATGTTTGGCTCACTCAATGCTCGAAGGTGCCTTTTACCATCAAACACACAAACAAAATAGGGAGAGATTGCATAGGGAATTTAGTTTAAAAGATTTGGGTTCTGGAGCCCATAAACTACTTTGAATGTCTAATTTGTTGTGTACAACTGCACGGTCTTTGTTATGTAGTGCACAGTTGGATGACGATTGTTCATTGGTGGTTTTTTATTCACACAAATATACCCATGAAAGTATATTGTTGACTCCAAGTAAACTCAATGTCCATGTCTAGAGGCCAATGAAATAATTTTAGCATGCGGTGGATAGGAGTTGTGAATTATTAAACCCAATAACTATTTTCGGACCGCAAACTTCCATCTTTATCGCTTGCGTTGGTATTTTCTAGTTGTGCAAGCACTGCGAGAAGCTTACCCTTTCTTGCAATTCCCGTTCTTTTGCAACCTCAACATCGATTAGCAGAGTTTACGGTTTAATGATTCTAAAGTGGATACTTTGGCCTTCTCGCGACTTCAGCTCACTATCCAATACATTTATACGGTGCATAGCATCATCTAGTTTTACCTTCTCAAGCATTTCCCTTTCATTCGCGACTCAAAGGTGTTTGTTTGTAAGTTCACGCTTCGGACTTTCCAACTTAATAGCGTAAGACCGAACATTTTTCCCTTTCTTTGAGCAAATTCAGTTTCACATTTGTAGCAAGATCGTCCCTGCAGTTTTACAAGCTCTCTTTTGCTCATCTCGGCACTATTTTACGCAATAATAAGCTTTTCTTTAGTCTCATTAAGCTCCTGGCGAAGGCGTGAAACAACCTCAGCTTGCTCACGCGGTCTTTTCAGCTCTTCGTAAGTCTTGCGGTTAATGCAGCCGAAGTCATCTTCTCTTGCCATTTGATCCTCAAACAACTTAAGTTTCATTTCAAGCTGTTGTTCCATTTCTTTTTTTTTTTGTTGTGAGTTTGTCGTTACAAGCGGTTCAGCCTGTATAACTTTGCTGATTTCAATCGAAACCCTTTCTCTTGGGTTTCCAACGCACTTAGCTGATCTTTTAATATAACAAGTGCATGTTGCATGTTGAGTTCCGTTAGTGACTTATCTTGAAGCCCAATAACTATTTCCTTTGCCGGCTTGCCTACACTTTATTTATAATAGTGCCAATCGATCAACAATTAGCTCCGCCAGCTTGTTAATCTGGCCAGCTTGAGAAGAGATTGTATCACTATGCTCCTTGCCTAGCATCACGGTCCTTATACGATACAAGTCCGACACATTTCCTCCCCGTGTCAAACTGCCCACCTTCCATTAGAAGCTTTGCACTAGTTTCTAGTAGCAAAGCCTTAAATAATGGGACATCTGCGCCATAGGTACTCAAGAAGAACGAGAGCGGAGAAGCGGAGGAGAGCTTCTTCTTCCAATAGTTACAGCAATAGTTACAGCAGAATTTCTTCCAATAGTTATAGCATAATTTCTGGTGCAGCAGTGCATGATGACTAGGTGTTAGCCTACTTGTTAGACTTAGTTAGATATTTTACTGAATTGCAATGTTTAAAAAGTATTGTGAAGTTTGTGCACCAAGTTTGTATATATGAAGGAGGGCAGATACATATGGATCGGGAAGGGAAAAAATTTATGAATTCTGCCATGGAACTTGTCAAGCTTTATTGCCATGAGATACACCTACCGTGGCCTTTGGTAAAAAGAAGCCATAAAGAGAGAGTCATTCATGCTTTAAAAAATGACTATGGCACAGGTTTTTCTAGCCGCTGGGTCTTAGGAAGGCTTGCCAAGAGATGGAATGATTACAGGTGAGTATTTTTTATTTTTCATCTTCATTTTACATACTTTAGTTTCTAAAAATGTGATTACGTATTATATAGATATAAATTGAGAAAACAAGTACGAGAAAATCCTAGGATGAAGAAACCTCAAGATTGCAAGACAGATGAGGCCTGGGAGAAATTTAAAGAAGATTGTAAGAAGGAAAATAATGACAAGAAGAATGCTGCTGCTGCAAGAAAGAGTAAGCCAAAGCTAGGTTCGGGGGGAATAGACTCCATCAAAGTTAAATTTGTAAGTATGTTTTGAATGTTTATCGTATATTATCGTCTTTGCTAAATAGTTAGTCTCCTATTTTTTTGTGTTAAATATTCTAAGAATATTTGATGCTTCTTGTAGCTTTGCACTTTCAATTGAATGATCTGATTTTTGTCTATCAATAATTTTAGTTTGAGTATTTTCGTGGATACCCTACTACACTGCAAATAGAAGAGATAAAAAGTGCAGGTGGGTTCGAGGAATGGATTAAGACGCAAGAGGTATCTGAATTTAAGGTAGGAACATGTACAGTTTAATCTAATTAGTAGCTGGTAGTTTTGGAATTTTTATAATTAAATTAGATTCTTGCTTTTCAAGTTCGATGCCAGGGACTTTGCTGGAAAAGGCCCCACGAAATGCATATTCAAGGGAAAGGACGCTTCTAAGAAGGTGCGTACACTATAAATTTGCTTTAAGGGTAACGTTTTTATTGACCTACCCAGTTTTTTGACCATCACAGCACATATAAGCACCTTCACCAAATAATTTATGTCATCATCATTTGCATCACTAATGTGCTCATTATATCCTTTATATAATAGAAAACACTCATGATTTTTGAAGGGCAATGAAGGGCTATGGAAGGGCAATGAAGGGCGGTTTGAAGGGCAATGAAGGGTCAAGACATGCGGCAAAGACATGTGTAAGCCCACATGCTTTTTTGAGTATGTGAATTAAAAAACCACCCTTAATTACAAATGCTCTCTAGTTTTGAATTTATAGCTCGCTTTGAATGTTTTGTAGCGAGGAAGTTCATGTGATTCCTTAATTTTGTTATTAATAGTTTACTTCCAACTTTTTGGAATATGTTCTAAATTTGTTCACTCTTCTTTCTTATAGGATCATGGAGCAGGCACTTCGAAGAGTAATTTAGATGTGGAAGCGACTAATCCCTCTGGTGATGGCCTTGTTCGTGTAGATGCTCCAAGCATCGTATCAGATTCAGAAGATTTGGACATAATTGGGCTTTTTGAAGAAGAAAAGGTACAATTTCTATAATTTGCATATCAATTTCTTTCGCTTTTAGGGAATACTACTAAAATGTCATGCTGGACTTTTAGGAAAACGAAGGCGATGATATCAATAAAGGAGGAGTTGGTAATGTGGAGGAGAGTAATTCAGGAAGTAGTGCCAACACTAACACGTCCTCTTATGAATCTTCAAGTGACAGTGCGTCTAGTACTAGCGGCTCTTCAAGTGATGGCGAAAAGGATGGGAGTGAGAGTGACGAGGATGGCACCGTAGAGACGAGACGAACATCCCCACCCCTAAAAAAAAGGACAGTTCAAGATGTCTGCAAAGATATATATAATAAACGTGGAGAACCAGAACCTTTAGTACCCGAAGAATTACGAAAGTTATGAGCAAGCTGATTTCAAAGTGAAGGGGTCATTATGGTTTGGTTTTTCATGTGGATATTATCAAATTTTGAGTACATTTGGCTTTAGGCAAACTTTCAAGATTTTCAAATGTAATGATTATGATTTTCAAGCTGCAATATTAAGTTAATGATTTATAAGTTAATGATTTAGTAGCTTTATGAATCTATTGTTTATGTTGAAATTAATTGAATGGTTGGTGGTTCTAAATGCTTCATTAAATTACAATTTGAGTCTTTCGGATGGCACAATCTATGACTTTAAGCATGACATAAACAATGACATCTACATCACTCAATGGTAGAAGTGACACAATATGTGGCATTAATATTGTTCCAATTGTTGACCTAGTAGCATAAGTAATGGCACTATATGTGGCAATAATGGAACAATAATTGACATTGATTCGACAATATAGATGGCACAATAAATGACATTGATTCTGACAACATAAGTGACATTGGTTCTGAGAAAATACATGGCATTATTTATGCCTTTATAGATGGCCTTAAAGTTGCCATTACAGGTGACAGTATGTGTGGCATTATTTATGACAAAAAGTTTAGCATTATGAGTGGTCTTATTAGCGACCTTATAGGCGACGTTATAAGTGGAACTATAGATGATGTAATATGTGACTCAATAGGCGACACTACCAATGCATTAATCAGGGCATTCTGCTTGACGTTGTAGTTGGCTTTATAAGTGAGACTATATTTGACGTTATAAATGACGTTGTCGCTGATGTTGTAGGTGACAAAGGTTCTGACACTATGTTTGACTTTATAGATGACGTTGCCACTAATGTTGTAGGTGACAAAGGTTCTGACGCTATATTTGACGTTATAGGTGACATTGCCACTAACGTTATAGGTGACATTATAACTGACGTATTATCTGCCACATTTGTGTCATCCGGCTATGTCACCCATAGTGTCATGTAACAAGAAAATTGGAGTTGCAATTTTAAGCCAAATATCGACACAAAGGATGACACTAATGGACCCCTTCTCTTGTAGTGTCGGGATCGATCTAGCTGCGGAAGCGTAAACACACATGAGCACATGACATCAATCAACAATAACATACCCACCTCGAAGGGTGGTCCACCATATCACAAGTAGGCGCAACAACACATCGATTACATCAACATAACATGGAAAAATCCTACCAGGGCTCGGACTCTTGGGGAAAGACCCGGCGGCTTGGGTCTCCGGATAACAATGCATGTAATTCATGGCAAATGGATTTTTGGTATAGAAACATGGATTGGGTAGTCCACTCCATCCGCCCCCATTGCATACTTTGCGATAATTTTAAAGGTATTGGAGCTGGCGACCGTAGCCCGCCGGATTCATAGCCAAAGGGGCTACTCTTTGGGTTGCATCTCCCAGCCTCGATGAGGCAGAGGAGATCACTCTCCTATAAGGTTCATGCCAATCCGCGAGGCGAGCTAGAGAGCCCTTTGCTCGTATCACGATTTGAACCCCTAGAAGATGGACGATCACCCAAGAGAGGTGTCGAGCCCATACCCCGCGCCCTCACGTAGTGCAGGGGGTATTAGGCTCAGCCCACAACGTTCCGGGCCGTCGCTATACACGGAGGATCCAGGCGTGATCGGACAAGCCCTTCTTGTCAGTAGGTCTAGCTCGCCACCCGGCCAGGCGGGGCTCTTATGCGCCGCACGTGGTGGGAATTAATGGGCTAAAAC
The DNA here is from genome assembly GCA_021234155.1 of Isoetes taiwanensis. Lineage (NCBI taxonomy): Eukaryota > Viridiplantae > Streptophyta > Lycopodiopsida > Isoetales > Isoetaceae > Isoetes > Isoetes taiwanensis. The sequence goes on from JAJEKV010000441.1 coordinate 177,544, forward strand.
CATGATCATACAACTACTTGGGCTCACGGGTCTCTACCCCTTCCCAATACACAAGAGTGGCGCATAGAATGTCGAAACATCATCACAATAGAACTGAAAATAATAGAATACATCTATTCTAATCTACCTAATCATACATGGTTACGTTCCTTTGTTAGTATCTATTATTCTTAGGTAGAGGTCACCTATAGCTAAGAGCGAATATGAATCCTAGAGAATGAGAGCTGAAAACTTCGGATCTAACTATCGGATCAACCACTAACCCGCTTCTTGGTGGCTCCCCTCCCTCGAAGGCGCCCATACTGGCTGTTTCGAGGCCGGCGGTCTTGGATCGGTGCAACCTAGGGAATTCGGTTCCTCCGCTCTTGTTTCGGCGAAAGGTCGTCCAATGCTGCCTCAATCCGACCTATAGGGTTGGAAACCGAAAGGGTTTCCCTTTTAGGGTTTATGTCCCTTTATCCCCACGAATTTAGGGCTGGTCCCTTTTGGTCAATGGGTCATTGCCACATGGCAAAAAGATATTATATTCACATGTGGTCTTAACATGTGCAATATAATGGTTCACAGGGTTGTGCCCTAGGGTACTACCCCTTTATGGTCGTTGTGTACATGTCGTCTGAGTCGACATGTACTAGTGACGTGTCAGTATAATATACGTATTCATACCGTATATTATTCTAGAACGTCACATTCTCCCCACCTTGGATTGATGCTGTCCGCAGCATCACGCGTCTCCCCACCTTGGAAAAAGACCTGCACAAAGAATCTTGGGTTGTACATGTAATTAACACAATTATTATAAGATAATACTAAAAAGTTATAATTGCAATGTTTACAATCATCACGTGGTAAGGCATTTAATTTATGCCTCAGTTCAACATTACTTAAAATATCGAGATTAAACATAAGAAAAGTGTTCTTAAGGTTCTCGTCCTCTTGTAGCATTTATTCACTACATATGCTACAAGTTCTTGTAGTGCAACCTCCCGCTGGTTCGTCATTCTATTGGCCTGCAGGTTCACACTACATTAGTACTATTTAATTATTGATAAAAATTTTGGTTATATGGTGACCACCCCACCTATCTACATGAATGCGTGGCTAATCTCCCGGCGTAGGAAGAGGATGATTCTTCCATCGTGGCCGTGCCATCGGTTCGGAGTCGATCACTTCGGTGACAAGCTGACCCTTGCATTGCTCCATGAATTGTGGGTACTGCTTCTCAAGATCTGATTATAGTACCCATGTAGCGTCCTCCAACGGTAAGTCGTCCATTTCACCAGTCTTGGAGAAATTGAGATCTTCTCGTCTACTTATAGGATGGGTCGAGAAGAACCTCGGAACAATCTCAAGCTGATCGTCAGTTAATTTTCAAGTAAACTTCGGTGTCTCCAATACTTCCTCCTCGGATTAGGAGTGTGTTTCTTTTAAGAGACTTCGTGAAAGACTCTATGGATCTTGGTGTCTTTGGTAAAGTCTAATTTGTAGGCTTGGTTGCCCCTCTTTTGACAATTTTGAATGGACCAGCCCACCTTGGAGCAAGCTTCTTGCAATTGCCGATCGCGGAGCTTTGCTTGTTTGACTTTTATCTTCAGCCAAACATTGTCCCCTACTTTGAACTCCCTTCTTTGTTAGGTCTTGCCGATCAGCTATGCTCTTTTTGTCGGGCTTCTTGTCGCTAAGAGGTATCCTCGCACCTCCTCAACCAATTGTTGCATCCCGCTAACATCTGGCTGGGATACTTCTACCTTGGACATAGGGTTGTGCCAAGTGTCCGGGTCAAGCACCGAGCAGCCGAAGTTGATCATAAACGGCGACATTTGGGATGACTCTCGCTGGTGCTATTGTATGCAAACTCAACCAAGTAGATGAAGTCATCCCACTTTGATTCTTGTTCGGACATAATTCCGCAACATATCTTCAAGTATCCGATTGGCGCTCGATCCGCCCATCACCGAGGGTGATAAGCCGAAGCTCATCGATAATTTCGGTCCGATGGTGTGAAGAGATCTTGCCGTAATGCACTCATGAACTGGAAGTCATCGAGATTATTTCTCTTGGCATCCCATGGAGTCTAAAATCTCCTTTGTGAATAGCGCAATTTGTGTCCAAAGCGTGTCGGTGTTCTACAAGGCAATATTGCGCGCCATTTTCGACAATTTGTCATTTCACGACCATTAAGGCGTCTTTTGCCCCTTATGGTTCTAGGGAGCCCCTGTAATGAAGTCCATGCTAATTATCTCCCACTTGAGTTTTGTACCGGCAATGGCTCTAATGCCCCTGGAATTGTAGTCGCTCCGCTTTGGTCTGGGACATAGCCGACACTTCGCGTATATACCTTGCTATCTGCTTCTTCATACCACGGCCAATAGTAACTTCTTTCTTATCTTGAAGTAGGTTTTCGTAAAACACAAGTGAGGGCTATTAGCTATTGTTGTGGGTGTCATGGGAGAATCAATCCTCGGGACTCCAAATGATTTCGGCACACACAACTTATTCTTATGGTACAAGAGATTTTCCTCCTTCTTAAAATGTTTGAAGGTTTTCTCTCTCCTTGTGCTATTTTTTGCCTCCCCTTAGAAAGGCTTGCCCATACTTCACGAAAATCCTTGTCCGTTGGCAACGCGTTTCTTCTATTTTTCTTGCCAAACTCGCTGGTGAGTGTTGATATGGCATTGCAATGCACTCTTGTTGTTAAGGGATGTCTTGAGGAGCATGCAAACCACATTGAGTTTCCCCTGGTTTGTACACAATCTGAAATCGTACTCTTCCGGGAACCCATCCATCTTCTTTGCCTCAAGTTCAACAATGGTTGCGTGAAGATGTATTGTAGACTCGATGATCAGATCTAATTGGAACTTCCTTCCCAATAGATAGTGTCTCCAGATTTTAAAGCTCTTACCATTTGCTAATAGCTCGATCATGTGTTCGGGTAGCGAAGTCTGCATGGCTAAATTCATCTTCCGTGAATCGTGTACTACGACTCTTTCTTTCTCGCGTTAAGATCGCTCCTGTTGCAATCTTGCTAGCATCAATTTGCAACTAGCTTGTCCTTCTCTGGATCCGGCAGCGTTAAGGCGGGGGTTGTTAAGGCTTCCTTCAACTTCTCAAATCTGCTTGAGCCTTCTTTTGCCAATGTGCCACAGGTCTTTTTATCTTTTCTGCCTTGGTGAGGTCCGTCAAAGGTGCTGCTATCTTAGCAAAGTTCTTGACAAACTTTCTATAATATCTGCTAACCCAAAAGCTTCTCACCTCGTGTATGTTCTTTGGTGCGGCCATTCAATGCTTGGATCTTTGCGGGATCGGTGGAGATGCCGTCTGCTGATATGATATGCCCCAAGTATTCTACTCTTTCGGTGGCGAAATGACATTTCAACAACTTTGCATAGAGCTGGTGCCTTCTCAGCTTCTCAAGTACCCCTCTCAAATGCTGAATGTGCTCCTCCAGAGACTTGCTATACACCAAAATGTCATCGAAGAACACGATGACAAATGTATCAGGAATTCTGAAAGATATAGTTCATGAGTCTCATGAGCGTTCTACCGGGCATCGACAAGCCAAATGGCATCAACGTGAATTCGTGAGTGGCCATATCTTGTTGAATGCCGTTTTGTGGATATCCTCTTCCTTGATTCTGATTTGATGATACCTTGGACCTTAAGTCTATTTTGGAGAAGACTCTGGCACCTTGTAGCTGATCCATCAGATCATCCGCTCTGGGTAAGGCATACTTGTTCTTGATGGTGTGTTTGTTTAATTGACGGTAGTCAATACACATCCTCAAGCTTCCATCCTTCTTCTTGACGAATAAGATGGGGGCTCCGAACGGAGAGACACTAGGCCTTATGAACCCTAGGTCTAATAGCTCTTGCAATTGCTTCTTCAACTCTGATAGTTCGTGAGCCGTCATTCTATATGGTGCCTTACTTGTGGGCTTGGTGCCTGGTTCGAGTGCAATTTCACACTCCACTCCTCTATATGGCGGGAGTTCCTTGATTTCATCGGGAAACAAGTCATCATGGAACTCCTTTATTAGCTTAGCTATCTGCTTGGGTAGCTTGCTCACTGATTTATCTTCTTTATCCTCTGGTGCCTCCTCTTCGGCAAGTTCCAATTTGAAGATGTATGCAACTTGCTCCCTTTTGATGTATCTATGTAACTTCTTACTCGACATGCATTGCATTATAGGTGTTACTTGCCCCACATGATCTCTATAATTTTTCCGTTGGGCCGTTAGCTTCAAATTTTCGCTCCCCACAATCTATTTGGGCTTTTCTTAGGGTGAGGTATTCCATACCTATGATGAGGTCATATTTTCCGATGTTCATGATCTCGCCTTTATTTCAATATTGATGCGGTAAGTCTATATTGAAATTCACCCTCTGCCGGCGGTGTGCCTAATGGCTCCGCTAGCTAACACCTCTGCCGGCCCGGGCTTAGACTTCCTTTGTTTTCAACTTTAGCATTTCGGCCATCCTTGGTGATGCAAAATTGTGGAGCTGCCACGGTCTATGAGAACTATGAAAGATTTGGCGGCTATCTTACCACCAATTGTGTGGATATTACTTAGTATTGGCTCTCTGGCTTCTGTATCTATGGCGGCAAAGATATGACACTCACCATGGATAAAAATTGGCGTCCTTCGTCCTCCTCTTACAGCGGGGTCTCCGACCTCCCCATCTCATAAGTCTTTGCATTCATCGAGCAGGCGGTTGTATGTTCTATGCCCGGCTGGAAACACGGAAGCACAATCTTTTTATACATTCTTGCCGCTTTTCTTTGGAATGGGTTGAGGAACTGCTTGATTGTCTTTGAGTAGTTTGAGCCTCCCCTTGTCCTCTGTCTTTGAAGCTGACACTTTTTATCCATTTTTTTCCATTGATTTTCCTGCGTATAGGCGTCTTGGCGTGCCAATTTGGTTGCTCTCGGGCTCGGCCTCCATACCCTTTTCCGCTGTCATACCTTGCTTGGGTTCTTTTTTGGGGTCCCGTCCCTTATAAGCTTATGGCCTTTGCCGACCTCCGTTTGTCGCGGGGGTTGTGGCCCCGACTAATTTCAGTAGGTCCCTCATTCAGGCCCTCCACATAGCCTTCCACCGCTCTTCTCTCACTTAGAAGTTTCGGCACATAAAGCCTCAATCTCATGAACTCCTCCCAGGTATATTTGCATGCGGGACTTGTTCCTCGTTGCAACCTTTGTGGAATGCTTGCACTGATGGCACTTGTGCTCTCTTGGCACATATGGTGTTGTTTGAAGGCAACCAGCGAACTTTGTGAACTCGTGACTTGTCTCTGCTCATCCCGTGGGCTTTTGGCATAGCCCCTCCACCATCCCAGGGCTGCCCCTTGATTAGGCGGTGGCAACTTCTGCCCTTTATCTTTATCTTTCATCACCAGTAAGCATTTCCGTATTCGGCTCATCTCGTCTAGCCATGCTTCGCACCATCCGGATCTATTTTTAAGCGTGGAACTATTTCCACTTGCGGGCTTTCCAACGTTACTCAAGGCGAAGTCGACCTTCTTCGGTAATCGGATTAGTGCAGTTGTCTTACCTCCTTATTCTTTCTTCCCGCGGGCTACATTCTTTTCTGTTTCTTTCTCGACTTCGGAGCTTGAGTAGAGCCGCATGCAAAATTTGGAGCTAGGAGATCTGCGTCGGCTCCTCTTTCTTTCTTTTCCCTTTGTGTTGAGAGCGGGCCTCGGTGGGGCACCCCGTTCTAGTCACACTTTATTGTTTCCCATAGGCTAACATGGCTTTTATTTCTTGCGGATCGGACCTCATCATGAGGATCTCTCTTCTTCGGCGTCGGTGCATAGTACTCTTGAGCAGTTAGGGGCTGGAATTGTCCGATTGGTCAATGCGCTTGCCTTGGGCTTGGAATTCAAGTTCGACATTCTTTTGGTTGTTCTAGTGCACATATTGCATTTGCACCATTTATCATGAGTTCTTTTTGTTGGTTGTATTAAGAGTTTGGAATGATATGATTGTTAAGGCAAAGATATCAAAAACATTTAGAATGCAATTCAAAAGATCTTATATTTTATTAATATATAGCCCGATATATTAACTTAATACAATAGTCATGATTTTCATTACATAGATTTCTTTGATGGGATGGGTGATCCTCAAGGAATTTCTTCACTTACCGCATGCCGCCGCACGTCCCAAGTTGGGCGCATATCCCCGATGATCCCCTCGGACAGCCAAGGCTAGCTCTTCGACTGGGTCTACTCGGAGATATGAGCCACAGTTATTGGCCACCGGACGCTTGTCGAGAAGGTGGGGGTACTGTGAAGTCGAAAATGCTCAAATTTTGTCCCTCGCTTCACCGGAATTACAAAGGTCGACTTTTTTCGATGGCCGTCGTGCATGCCAAAACCCCGATACTTCTCCGGCATCCGCACTTCTTCTCCGCGTGGGCGAAAAAGCTTATGAAATACTATTATCCTACCGATGCATTTAGAAGCGGAAGGTAGTATTTTTAATCCGCTTCAGGGTACTCCTCCCTCAGGCTCACGGAGGTAGACCATTGCCTTGATGCGTGTTGACGAGCTGCGTACTTGAACTAATTCTTAAGTAATCATGGAAGAGCGTTATTACACTTGTTAAGTTCGGTGGCCCTTCCTAGGTTCGTTGGTAATGGTCCTTGTGAAGAAAATTTGAAGCAGCTCTTGTTGTCTCCCCTTATTCCCATCTGCTCTTGGAGTGCCACAAACTCCTCCTGTAGGGAGTTGTTCTTCCATCATCATGCCTCGATAGTGCTATAGGCCGACATTCCGACGGCGTGTCTGTGTCGCATGCTGCTTCCTTACTTACCTTTGGAAAGTCATCCGCTTCTTGGTCGATGAAATCCCTCTAAGTCCTGGCCGCTGGGCGTAGAAGGTGAAGGAGTTCGTCGTAGCGATAGCCTCCTGTCCCCGCGTGGGGAAGGTTTTAATATCGATTTTAGCAAACAAATATTCTGCCCTTGACTATGATGGGTGCTAGAATTATTTATTCCTTGATTGGTTGTACTATCCTTGGTGTGCTCACGGCGACGAATCGGCTAACATCGGGATTCTCGCTTCTACCGGCGTTCTTCTTAAGGTCCACTTCCATTTCTTCTTCGCTTTCCTCTTACGTGTCCTCACTTTCTTAGGATGGCTTAGCTAGGGACTCTTCGTACTCAAGCGTGGATTTGTTCGCCCCTTCTTGTGTCAAAAGGCGTGACCTCTAGTGGCTGGATTGATGGTTCACCTACCACGGTTTGGGCCCTATAGAATAAATATAGTGCTAAGGCTATGTTGTAGGAGAAAAAATCTCTTTACATTACTACTTTGGGGTCATGTAGTTGGGTGGCCTTTCGGTTCTATTATCACGGCCGGTTTAAGCAATGTTGGGGTATATGACTAAGGGCTATTTACCATCTGATCTTTGGTACAAAGTACCCTATGCATGGGGGGTATTTCTTGCAAGCTAGGAGCTACTTTCTCTTGGAATTCTTGCAGAACTTGTTGGTAGAATGGGTTGGAGTTGGGGGTTGCTTGACCAAGTCAAATTCTTTTGGAAAACTTGGAATACTAGGTTAACATCTACCTCAGCAATGTGGGGAAAGGCGCTGTACCAGCTGATGAAGGATGAAGTAGCCATGAGGAGAAGCGTGCTGTCGATGTCGACAGGCTGGCGCGCCCTAAGGATCTTTGGAAGATAAGCTTTTAGCGAGGAGCAACTTTGTAGGTGTGGTTTAGGGGTTATGAGGGGTATTTATAGGGATCGATACCCTAAAATTTTTAGGGTTTCTAAAACTTTTGGCATATTGAGATGAAGTTTGTTGTTTCTAGGTTAATTTGGAGCTAGAAATGGATTGTATACAATTTTAGGGTTCTAATGCAACAAATTTTGGTGGATATGGATATGTCTAGCACAAGTTATGGACCTTGAAAGGTGGGACCCCTCTAAGAGTCTTGTGAGGAGAGGTGTTAGGTTGGGACCTAAGTGGCCTCTGGCGCACTCTTGGAGGTGTTGCCCTATCTATGCCTAATGGGTTGTCAGAACAAGTTCAAGGCGTGAATTCCTACTTATTTTCTTCTTAGCGCAAGTTTCTTTGCTTATTTACTTCATTTGGGCGGCTAAGTGGTACGATCAAGGGCCCGATTGGCTGGACCCTCTAAAGTCTTGCTTGAGGAGGGTGTTAGGTTCAGACCTAACTTTGTGCTCTGGCCACCCTTAGAAGTGTTGGCCCAAATTTGACATTTGCTCCTTAACTACTACTATACTTAATCAATGCGTTTAAACAACTATATATCCTTTTCATTGAAATTTTATACATTACATATATAAGCTGTTATTGGTTACAAAAAAGGTAGCTTCTTTCTATTTATCATCCTCTTAATGTATTTGGCGATCTCATATCCTTTGGTTGAGCGTGACTCTTTTTGCATGGCGTGCATGCCCGGTGAATCCTCGAAGTGTTGCCGCGACTTCCATCTCTGCTTTGCTTCTTGTAAAAGCGGTAACATATCGTTAGTTACTCGCTTGTTAGGTCGAGAATCATAAAATCGGGGACGAATCTCGGAATGCGGCTCACAGGGAATCCAGAAATCCGTAACTCCGTTGGAAGTGGATTTCTCATGAACTCATAGCGGGGGTCTTGGGATCTCTTCATAGGTTTCTTAGGGGGATCAGGGCTGCGGTGGAGGTTTCAGGCGGAATGTCTCTCGTGTTGGCGCCCTCCGCCCGACATACTTAACCTGTGTGCCTCGTGGTAGGCGGTGTACACAAATCGTGCATCTTCTTGTATCTTGTATAATACGCTTAGTTCTTTCTTGTATCTCCTCTAGGGGCCCTAAAGGTTATACGAGTCCACAGCTGTTTTGTTAGCCTTCTTTGCGAAATTTGCTTTCTCTGCATCTAGCTTCTTTGCCTCTTGCCAATCACAGCGGTGGAGGTGCTTGCCCGGGGAGTAGCCTTCGACTCCGTTTTCTGCGGGTCTGGGCTGGTATTGGGTTCTCCTCATGGGGTTCATCGTATCGGGGATGAGGTTTGGGCTGTACTGCGAGGATTCTCGGTTCTAAAGTACTTCTCTAACAAAATCTTGCAAATCCCAGGGTATCTGGGGCCGAGGATGGAGGTGGAGTAAGCCGGTTATTGGATTCGCAGATGTGGGCCGGCCAAAGTCCTCCTCTTTATAGGCGGGGCTCTACATCATTACCTTTTTGCCCTTCACAGCCGGGTTCTTCCCTCTCTTTGTCCTTTTTTGCTCTCTCCATTTTGGTTTTCGCCGGCCCTCTGCCTCTGGCTTCTTCTTACCTTTCCTTCTGGCCTTCTCCTCCCTCCACGGCCTTTTCTTTTTTTCTCTTTTACCTTCTCTTCTTTCATCTTGGCTTTTCTTCTTTTCTTCCGCCTCTTTTCCCAGTTCGGTAGTACCTAGGTAGCGGCTCCATGTCGGCCTTCAATTTCTCCTCTGCATCTTTGGGTTTTACATGGCGAGGACTTGGAAGCCGTGGAGCATCATCTTCCTTACCTTCTGGCCGGTTTGTTTTAGATTCACAACCATTGTGTGGCGTCGATTTGGAGCAGGGAGCCAGAAGATCGCCTATAGGAACGGCTTTCAGCATGAGAATCACGTGGAAAACCCTAAAATGAGGCCCGGTCCGGTAATTTATAGGGTTTAATTTTTAAGGGTTTGGTCGAATTGGTCATTTTGTTGGTTTTCTTTGGCGAGAATTCTCCCCACTATGGCGAGTCAAAGTGGAGTCTTCTTCGGCCTCTTCCTTCAAACCCCTCCAGGGTGGCGTGAGAAGGGTGTTGGGTTGGGACCTAGCGTGCCTGGCGCCCTTAGAGGTGTTGCCCGTTTGCATCCTAAACCTTCAATTTACACATAACATCGTTTTTCCGCTAATTTAAGCATTCTAAGTAAGATTCTACCATTTCTTTTTTACCCTGCAGTAAGTTTTGAAGGCAATTTCAGAGGTCCTTTTAGGGGACCCCTCGAGTCTTGTGAAAGGGTGTTAGGTCATGCACCCATCCATGTTCCATATCTCCTTAGAGGTGTTGTCCCAAATTTAATTTTTACTTACTATTTTCAATGAAATATACAAACCAGCTAATTCGGCTCAATAGGGATTTCATCTTTTCTTCTAGAATTAGGTCCCGAAAATGTAATCTCCCAGTTTGCATGGGGTTTCTATGTCTTCTACCGTCCTAACTCTATAATTATTACTCACCCCTGGAAAAAATCTCCCACTCACTCGAGGCTATGTCTGTGGCTTGGCTTATCTCCAAGACCTAATGTCTAGATTAGTTAAGTCTTATAGGATTGTTGCCTCGATCTGGTCCGCCAAGATCAAAGCCTGAGTACCAGGATTGCCCTGGCCCTATACGAGTGCCCGATCGTATACAACCGAGAGATCATCCCTCAAACCCAGACCGCCCTGGCGAGGCCGCTCCACCAGGCCGACGGCTCTTTTGCCGTGCCAAGATCCCGACGGGAAGAATGGACGGCACGGCCCCATCTTGGCACGGCGCCCCGATCGTGATACAAATTGAGGATCATCCTCAAAACCAAGACCGGAAGAGGTACGGGGTTTTACTGTACAAGATCCCGACGGGAAGAATGGACGGGTTATTCATCCCGCTCTCCTGGATCGATCTACGGAAGCGTAGTGTAAACACACATGAGCACACATGACATCAATCATCACGAACATACCCACCCTTCGGCAAAATCCACCAGCATCACAGAATGCAACACATCGCAGACATCAACATGGTACCCAGCCTGGGACTTGGGGAAAGTCCGACGGCCGGGTCTTGACATAACAATGCGCATGTAATTCATAAATGGATTTACCGGGTATAGAAACATGGTCGCTAGTAGTCCACTCCATCCGCCTCCCTGCGTAACTTTTAAGGGAGGAATGAAGGCAGGCTGGAGCTCCCACTGTAGCCCCGGATCTGCAGCCAAAGGGGCTATACCGGGTTGCATCTCCCCAGCCCCGATGAGGCAGGAGGAGATCACCTCCTCCGTAAGGTCTGCCAATCATGCGCTTAGAGAGCCCACCGCCTGGGACACACTGAACCCTAGTATGACGTGATCAACGAGGTCGGCTCACACCACCTCACGCAGCGTCGTGCACAGGGCTCAGCAAGCCTCCCCGCCGCGACGCACTGCAGGGATCAACCGTGGATCTGACAAGCCCTTCCTGTCACCGGGTCTGAACTCCGCCACCCGCCGCCCAGCGGCTCTTGAGGCACACAGCCGCATTAATTGGGGAATTAATGGCCAAAAACCATGTGATCACACAACCACTTGGGCCTGGCCCTCACCTTCCCAATACATGAGTGTACATAATGTCAAAAGACTACTCATTAGAACTGGTGCATGAATACATCTATTCTAATCTACCTAATCATACATGGTTAGGTTCCTTTGTTATGTGCTCATTATTCTTATTTAGGCCTTTATAGCTAAGGAAACGAATACAGAATCCTAGAGAATGAGAGCTGGAAAAACCCTGATCTAACTATCGATCAAATCCACTAACCGCTTCTTGGGCTGGCCCTGCACCTCCTCAAGGTGCCTTATGCTACCGGGTTCTCAGACCGGGTCTTGATCACCCAGCCAAACCGAAATCAAGCAATTGCTCAGCAAAGGCCCAATGCCGCCCAATCCGACCTATAGGCTGAAACCGTGCCTTTAGGGATGGATATCTCCTTTATCCCTACTAATTTAGGGCTGGTCCCTTTGGTCATTAATACATATAAAATATTATATTCACATGTGTCCACATGCAATATTATATTGGTTCGCTGTGAAGCACCCTGAAACACTTTGGTGGCATGTCGCCCGAGTTCATTAGTACTAGTGATCGTGTCGACAATATAATGATCACACTGGTATTATTCCGGAACGCCACATTTTTGTTTTAGTTAACAAATGAATGAAGGGTTTTATTCTGCCCAGTACGTATTGTGCTTTTGTTCTTGTCAATAAAAAGTAGTCTCACGCCCTTCAAAAAAAAAAAAAAAGCTACTGCAGCGACTGATGAAACCAACTCCAGCCTTGCATGTATTGCTGTCCCAACCCAGGCCATGGAGGAAGAAGGGCATGTAAGGAGACTACACACAAACAATTTGGCCAGCCTAAATGTGCAACAAAGAGATCCGGGTAGGACCTAGCAATCGAGCAAACCGTGAAAATGAGGCGACATAGAGGAGCATGGCCACCAGAGGAATCCATGAAATCAGGTATTCTAGGCTTGTTTAAAACATAGGTTAACTCGATAGTCAAAAATTAGCTGCCAAAGATAGGCTGCCCTTCTTTGTAGAAATGTGACTTATATTACTAATCTGAAGACGGATGATGTGCTACATGTACGGGCGAGAGTAGACCTAATAGTCGGTGCTGAGAGATGATGGGAAAATGCTGAATGATCGTGATGAAGAAGAATCCCGGGCTTGCTTGAGTGGTAGAAACTTTTAAATGAAGGGAGATGGTGCGTACAAAGCCATCAAAGTCTTTGACGGATGAATTTGTGGAGGGTTCAAGGAACAAACTTACTTTTAACTTATACTACAAATGGCAAAGAAAGGAGGGAGGCCCATGTCCTCCTCTTGTTGGACTTCACTAACTAGTACTACCGCGTAGACATATTGTCAAGATGTTTAAGGTGAATGAGGTCCACCATTTAACCATCACGGGATGTGGAGGAAATGGTCTAGAACCCACTTGAAAAAAAGAAAAATCTTGGTCCATAAATTTTGCTCATCGATATGTATCTAAGATATCTTTAGATAATTTTGTTAAAAGGCCTATGAATCAGATTCCATGTGTGCTTATGTAATTACTATTGCACCGGTATGGTAGATTTCCATATAGCATTTTATTACGAAAAATATAAAAACAACGCTTGCATCACCGCGATTATCACCACAATCCCGGCGGGGGCATTGACCATTTTTGACCATTCGAGAAAATGGAATGGCTCAGAGATTCCTCAAAGATATCGACTGATTTTGGTAGTAATGATATGGATCCCAAATTAGGTCCCCTGGCGAATTGATATGAGGCCAAAATTCATTAAGCTCGCTTTGTGCAAAGATTCTTGCAAGGCCACCAACTTTTGCTTGAGGGGAATTACGTGTTTTTTTCTTTTAGAGTTTTCTTTTGAACTCTATTTCTTTTGAACCCGAGCCACCCACCTCATATTTTCCATTCTTTCTTTGGTTACCATATTTTGTTAGTGTGCGGATCATAAAGTGCAGACCTTGAAATTCCTTGGCTTTAATATTTTGTTTTGGTATGCTATTTGCAAAGGCATACTTTGCTTTGTACTTTTGCATTTTATAATTAATGACAAAAACTATCATTAACGAGTTGCAAACTAAATACCAAAAAACTTGAGTTTGCGGCTAAATACTAAACATGACAACATACATGCTGAGAAAGGATAGAAACGATTCGATTAACTAAAAACAAAGGAAACCCAAGAAACAGCTTAAAGCAAAAATAGTCAACCCGCATTTGTAGAAGAGGAGTTACATCATTAATCAAAAAGCTATAAAAATAGTCACAAGGACTATTGCAAAAAAATTGGAAACCGTGGATTAAAAACAAATCTAAAACTAATCAAAGTCGGAGGTGCTTCAGGACCTCAAAGGGGCCATCCTCATTTCTATATGGAGGCCCTCCATAGTATACATCTTCATTTTGAAGACGCCCTCACCCAGGTAACTCACCAACCCATTCTAGAGAACCTGACCGAAATGTTTTGTGCCTCAAAGGATAAGTTTTTCCACTTCCGTGGAGTAAACTTGGCCACCACTATAACCGGATGGCCTCCCGACGTGACACTATACCAATCAGCTGGTGGCGGGCGAGCAGCAGCCGTTTGAGTACCCCAAGACCAATCGTGAGTTTGGAACCGCCGACTGGGACAGAATGAAATAGACTACATAAACTAAATGGACTGGAATGGAATGACTGGGAAGAGGAAGTGATGACTAATGAAGTCAGAGGGAAGAATTTTGGAAGGGATGTTTGTATGCATAAATTTTGGGAATGAGGAGGAAAGGAGGCGTTTGCATGCATAACGATTTCACACCTCGGGGTAGAGCCACCCACATGTCACCACATGATTCACCACATGTACCATTTGCATCACCAGAGTTTTCACCACATGCACCACATGTCACCACATGATTCACCACATGTACCACACGGCCATCACATGATTCTACTATGTACCATTTGCATCACCACATCTATCACCACATGTATCACCACATTGTCATTTTCATCTAGATGTCTCTTTGAATACATCTTTAGCTTTTTATTCCAAGATAACGTTAATTTACATCAATTTCGAGATTTGAACTCCACCGTGTTGTTGCCTGGTCAGCAGAAAGTCTATTGTATACAATAGTATACAACAATGTACATTAAAATGTGATGAAAAGAATAGGTTACAAAGAATAACCTCTTTGGTTACAATAATACAAACAATAGATTACAAGTAAAGATCTATTGATCATCAGCTTCGGCTTTAATACTAGAGTAACTGCGTGGCTCAAGCATCAATCATCATTCGTATGGTCCAAATAACTCCCATCAGAAATAGTACACCCTCAAGAATAAACATATATCAGGCCTCATTGATGAGTAATACCTTCAAATTTACGAACCCAATTGTAATATGTAGTATGGTCCAAGTTCCCATTATTGGCACACAACTTTCTTACAAAGATATATATAGCAGACCACACGACCAAAGAATCGACGAGTGGAACTGTAATTTTCATATGCAAATTTTTATGGTGTTTGGGAATTTTGTGTTTGTATCCTCAAGAAACTCATATGACAGGCTCGGAGCCCTTATTTTAGTCACAAAATGGTATACACTGATCGGAGATGAATCGGGTCAATTTCCAAGACCCATAGGGGCCGATACAATTTCAAAGGCTTACCATAACATGTCATAAAATTTTCAAAATTGTGTTGAGGGTCTGGGGCCATTGTCCTCAAAGGCTCTTTCTCGGCGTGAATGCAAATGATGATCCATGAAATGGAACCTGCCCATGTCATGCTTGATGCAGAACTGGCACACATCCGCCAAAGTCCAAGGTCCGGTAAAATAAGATTAAAACAATGGCAAGACCTCAAACTGAAAGTTGTATTAACAAACTGCCAAGAATGACTCATCTCATTACCAACTTACTTTTCTCCAATAATATTCGATTGAACTTGATCAAGTACAAGAGGCCTCAAGACCTCAAACACCATGGCAAGTGTTCTGCCCATGTGCCTAACATCGCAACCCCTGTCAGGAAAGTCACATTCAGCAAATGATCATTGAAAACTTATAACATTAGTAGCTGCACAAATGAACAATTAGCAAACTCAAGCCAAGTATAAAAGATATAGTTATATAGTAATACTATTCTAGACTTGGTTCTGGTGTTTTTCATCATATTATTAAATTTGACTCACACAAACATATTCAAATATTTCGTTACTAAGACCTTTAGACATCTCTGCCTCAAGAACCTCAAGCCAACCCTGAGACTGGTCTATGAGGGAAATTGCCATCACTCACAAGGCTCCCAAATGCACTAGTGCTCGGCCTATCAGGTACCCTTTATCCATATCAACTGAGCACTTCAGAAACTGATATGTTTGAGACCTCGAGTTTAAAAATTGGCTTTCCAACGTTGGCAAATTTGTGCTTGTACACCATCCCCACATGAACTGACTGTCCTTTCACTGTCTCAGAATCATCATTCCTACATTTTGGTTTCCTGTACAGCCGACCAAAGTGCTATGAAAATCACCCACTAATCTAAGAACCTACCAAATTGGCCCATAATGTAACCCATCCTATGACCATGGTAACACCCTTCACAGAAGGTTATTGACTTGTCATGTATTTCTACCCAAAAACCATTGTAGTAAAAAACAAGATTGGCTTACAGAGTTGGTGCAGATTGGAACTTCGCTTTCAAAGATAAGTCTTGATGCTATCGAAACTTTATTTATGTTCAGTGGTCGAAAACTCTACTGATGTCTTGGAGATAGGTCTTGCTGAATCATTTGATTTTCCGAGACACTTAAAAAAATTTTATTCAGAATCATGGTCAAATAAAAAGAAAGACAGCAAAGGTTGGAAGTTACCTTGTGACTTAGATTCACCTGATTGATTTGTTCCACTATGAATCATGCAATCCCACCTACTACATTGGTGAGTTAATACTACCGTGATCCATGACTGAATATTGCTGAGCTTGACTTGATGCAATCACTGACGATGATGATCTACCGATTTGTCCCAGCCCTATAACCTCGATGATCTTCCCATCGTCGAGTTTCTATCATCCGTGTTTAGCTTTTTAAAGGTGGAGTGTCGGTCCCCTAGGCCGAAAGCACATTGTAAATTCTCCATAAAGGGACAATGAAGAAGCTAAGAACCTAAATTGTAATCAAACAAGACCATACTTTGAGGTAAGAAAATGTCCTTTTTAGTGCCATATGGACTCACAGTGTTGGCTGCCACCAGAAGACGAATAAATAACCCCATCGAACAGTTCTTGTAAACCCGAATTGAATCAATTGATTTGTAATCTATGTTTGGCATCTCAATACATGGCATGCCTATAGCGTCAGAGCTATCCTCCCACTGCACTTAATACTGAAAATTCATGACGTTAATTCTCTGCAAATAAATAAAGTTGATTACAACCAAAGTGAACAAATTGTTAATGAATACAAAATGAGCCAAGCACTTCAGGAATTTGGGAGAAGCACTCAAGAGGCCGAAAGTATATTGGAGTATTGATATTGGCATCGTATCGCCAAAGAATCGTTGGTAGTGGTTTTCCATCCACCGGAGGATCTTGGCCGGCCGTAACGGACAACCATCACCATAATCTTCAGCCTTATCAAGGTCCGTCAAGTAGTGATCCGCTGACAACAAAGGAAGACGGTCCTTGCAAGATGTAAAACCTCTAACTTTGGTTCCTGACTTTCTAATGCTGCTAGGTTCTGCCTCGGCATTGAAGCCTTGATTGTCCTGGCTCAAGGTCCGTAATAGTTCCTTGAGCTCAGCCTGATCTGCAGCCCGGTCACTGGCCTCGCACGACTTGGCTTGGTCCCTAATCATTCTCCTATTTTAATTTTGCCCATCTTCTCTCTCATCTGAACTCAAGGTGCCCAACTATCAGCACCTGCAGCTGAATCACAAGTTTGCAACCTGCTCACACTGGAACCACTTCATCCGTGTGAGTTAACTCATCTCCAAAGGTCCCATGAATTGAACCAGCAATCTGGTTAGTACCATATAACATGCACCATTTTACACAACAACCACTGGACAAACTCAACCACAAGAACTGTGTATATTCACACACCAGGCACCAGCACCATATGTGATAACCATTACAATGGCGCCAAAGACACTACATGTGGAAAGCAACAGGAACCATAGTAAAAAGTCATTAGATGGAAAATTAATAAAATACAATGCAGCTGAAGCACTACATCCGGTGAGGGTAATTCACCACCACAGGCATATATAGCGCAGTAGATGAAAAGAAAGAATATATGGCGTAACCACCATTCACAAGTATCACCATCTACATCACATATTACACTAAGAGAAACATATGAAGTCAATTCATCATAAAAATACCAGGACACTTACATATAAACTATACACAACATAATTATACTATATGTGATCATTGAGCGATACTTCACTGTGAACCCTAAAATTATCCACAACCTTAAACTAGTGTTAAATTTCACATAACTTACAACACACCCAAATGAATAGCATGGTACCGATTGTTCAAGCTTCGCTAGACCTTTCCGAAAATAATAGCATTAAACACATGGTGGTTCCGTAAGAAGAGAGGGTTGAAAAGTACCTATTTTTCAAAGGATTTTCCCCGAGATTCTTCACAAATTGAGGAGGTTCGAACTGCCCATTATTTCAAGAGAGGAATCATCCTGTGGCACTACCGCTTCCTCTATTTGAATGCTTGCATGCTTCCTCTCTTACAAGGACCAAGAGGTTTTCCGACTCATTTTTTCTTAACTTACGCAACTCAAAACTGGGCCATTTCACTTCGGTGGTGAAGGTAATACCAGAATAAAACACAAATGGAGGCCATGCCTCCCCGTGCACACGCCCTCGGTAGATCTTCCTAGAAAATATATCATACCTCTCCTTTTATAGCTCGATTAAATATTTAAAACAAAACAATATTTTAAACAATGTAGAACCATGGCATCCCCAAATTCAACCATCCAAGTGGATTTCCATACTCCCACTCCCACTTAGTCCAATGCCTTTCTGCCCGCAGTATCCCAAGTCCATGATCAAACATTTGACTGATCTTCTTACAACTGAACACATCAGGAGCTGGATCTGTTTTGGGAAATTAAATGAAATCACCAAGAAAAGACAAAATTTTGAAGGAATTATATTTGAAAACATCATCATAAATTCATTTATCCTGACCACACACTTAAAATTAAATAAAATGCTTATTCCACTAAGTAATAGGAAACAAAGACTCATCTCATACTGAATAAAAGAACAGAGTGTATTTTTGAATTTGCATCTTGGGACCATTTGAGACCCCATATTTTCTGCCGTAATGCCCCAAAAACTGTGTAAAATCAAT
This sequence comes from Isoetes taiwanensis, assembly GCA_021234155.1. Lineage (NCBI taxonomy): Eukaryota > Viridiplantae > Streptophyta > Lycopodiopsida > Isoetales > Isoetaceae > Isoetes > Isoetes taiwanensis. The sequence continues at coordinate 196,208 of JAJEKV010000441.1, forward strand.
GTACTCAATAAAGAAGGAGATTCCAAGAATCATAACCCTTCCTGAGAAAATTTCACATCCGAGCTCACATCCCCACACACTATAGTCTCTAAATTGATTACACCATGATATCATTAATGAGAGAATGATCAAAATATAGAGGAGTAAATGCTAGATGATGAAAAATCACAATAAATAAAACAACTGCTATTTGTAATACTTATTTATATAGCAATAAATGATATTTTATTTAAGAAGAAAGAATCCATCATCTATATTTAATTTAGTTTTGAATATCAGAGTTTGTTTATTATTATGGATCATACCATATTTAAAATGACTGTGGCCAGAATCATGGATTCAAATTGGACCGGGGAGAGCAAAATTTTGATCCCAAAACAAAGACAATGTTAGTTATCAACATATATAGTAGCGAGACGATTTGATGAACCCACCACTCATCTCCATCTCCTCCCAAAAATGCCTCACAACAAAAAAATCAAGTGGTTTAACCCGCTCAAAATAATCCTTGCCATACATTGCTTTATAGCCATACCAAGAACCTCCCTAAAATGACTATTCAGATCTACAATCAACCAAAACACCAGAAAAGGCATGAAAACCATGCTGAATCCAAAAACACAAAGCGCCAAAGAAAACCACCAGAAGGAAGCCTGTGAGTCATGCACCTAAAGCGCCGACCACCGTGTGAGAAAAGACAGACGCAGCGAAATATGTGAGACGGAGTACAAGGAATATTTTGCTCAATGGGCACAAATGAATGAGATGAGAAGAAACGTTAGAGGGAAATCATAAGCAAAAATTGTCTAAGAATTGTAGGCCAATATTTGAGGCATCTCTTGCATTTTAGTATCCCCAGCACAGAGATTTGAGTATCGGATGGTAAGAAAAGACCACTAAAAAATAGACATGTATTAACTTGAAAAGAAAATTTAACCTTGTTGAAAGTATTATGTTAGGAAACAAAGGACTTCCAACTCACATTGATCAGCAAGAAGCTCACGTATTGAATTTCCATCTGTAATCAGTCTGAGACCCCATATTTTCTAATGTTCGCAAAAACTAAAACTGCCCAAATAACAGCTATATATCAATTAATGTTACTTTAAGAGCTTAATACAACGAATTGTCGCTTTTCTACAACAGCCACTAATTAAAGAACGCTAAAATTGGGAACCGTATTAGGCGCAAAAATGATTAGCATATCATGCTGAAGAAACAACTCTACACTTTAAAAGCAAACAAAATCAGCTTTCATAGCAACCGTACTGTTAACAGCAGAGCCTCCGCAATGAAAATAAACATTGTATTGTTAGTATAACCTCAAGTATCAGCAATCTGCTTCACAAACATATACCAAATCATCATGTAACTGCTGATGGAATATACTAACTAGCAAGTAAAAAAACGCTATAAAACATAATATCAAATAACTTATTAGTATAATTAAGAAACGAATCAAGAGCCGGTAAGACATGCTACCAAATTAGCAATTCGTTAAATTAATTATCATCATTTGTAAAGGTAAATATAGCATCAAATAACCTCAATACTTGCTGGTACAGTTGTAATCTCACAACAAACTGCACGATCAAATTATAACTATAATTCAAGGATGAAAAGAACCTCTAACTATGTTTTTAGTATGTTCAATGGTGATGAGATGGGCAACCTGGGAGAAACTAGGTTCCATTTCGAAGCAATTACATTAAGTTTTGATGCAATCTCAAATTTAATATGTTTGGCAGAAGGAAATGAAATAGTCCAAATTGAGCAGAAAACTTTAATACAACTGAATAAATAAAGTTTTTCTAACTATATTATAGATTCAAGAGGAATCCATAATACTCAAGGGAAAAACATGATAAAAGGGACAAATTTGATCATTTCCATGGTTCTATGAGTTTTATGTCACTAATTTGAAACGCCTTGATATGCTCATACCAACAAGCATATATCTAAGGAACCACATGATGATGGGAATGTCAATATTATGAAGAAGAATCGCAATATCCGTAAAGACAGAAATGATAATAAATGCCGAGAAAGAGAAAATGCCAAAGCTTGCGCTAAAGTGAAATGAGAGATCTGAGGCTCATTGAGCATATGCGGTTATACTGGCAAATGCAAAGAAAGAAGAGAGAGGCTCATGTTCTCCTCTTATTGGACTTCACCAATTACACTACCCAAAGGACCTGACATACCGCCAAGAGATGTTTGGGGAGGAAATGATTTTTCTAATCCACCGCAGATGCAATCGAAGCCGCATAAATCGACAAGAGGGTCGACCATGAACTTGATGATAAAAAGACAAAAACTGGCATGGAAAGATGCCTTACACCTTTTTGGACAAAACTACTGGTAGGATTCAGTTTAATTTGAATCATGGAAATCTATAATCCATGGCTGCGCGAGAAACCTCTACCATACAAGAAACATACATTCTTTTAAAGGAAACATAAAACAAACTTTAGTTTCAGGGGAGGGGAAATGGGAGGAGACAGTAATCACAAAAACACCCAAAAAAGAAATAAAACCAGTCCTCACTCTTATTTCAATTTGATATATCTTCTTTATTAAATGGGATGTGTTGTATAAGTGTCCACCGTTTCAATTAAGAACTGAAATCGAGGGCCCAACCTATCTTGTGGCTCCAAGGTTATACTGCCCTTCACTGATTCCATACCACATACCAAGCCGCAAGATTAAATAGAATTGACTTATCAGCCAGTTCTTATATTGAAGCGAGGTTCAACTAGTCATTGAGACATGTGGCTGTCTCATCAATTTGAAACCCTCAAGGTTTTAATGAGATTCAGTCTTCGTCCAAGATCCATGTAAAGTGATATCGGCAAATATTTTTGAATTTGGATATTTCTGTATTTCAAACTGATACCAATTCTTCTTTAAGTTTGACGGATTTAACCAGACAGAAATATCTCACCACATAAAAAGATACGATCCTATATTATTTTTTCCATTTAATAAGAAGGTTTTCATCAAAGTTGTCTGATTTAAGGAATGATTGATCAAGTTTCATGATGTTGACCTATTATTTTAATCTGTATAGACATTGCTTATTGAAACTAAAGCGGTCTCTGATGAAAACCATCAAGAAAAGAACAACTCATAAGAAGTGTTCAACAGTTCTGGCTCTGCTTAAGTGTCCTTAGTATCGAGATTTTTGTTGCTATTTCACCAGTGCTTTGTTTCCAAATTTCGCTGTCTATATAGAGATGTTCGAAACCAGATTTCAATTGACCATCCAGAATGGGTAAGCGACGGCAACTGGTTGTTCATTGGGGTGGTGTGTGTTGAGAGGTATTCTGAGGTTCTAATTTCAATGTCTTTGAGCGTCTATGCTATGCTGATATACCGAATATGCAATTTTTTACTTTCAGCACCACTATTGTGAATTTGGATCACTTCTATTATTTCTGCAAATGAAATTTTCTGAATCCATAGATTACGTAGCAGCCAGCAATATCTTTGCTTTTTGCCGCCGATGTGCATTTGACCTTTGACTTTGTAATCAAAACGTAGGGCTTTTCAGCCTAGTCATATGCCAGGTTCATGGCGTATTGTTACTAGCACAAATAAATAATTGAGAAGAAATAAATGCAGAAGAATCTGTAAGACTCCATGTTTTATAGGGCATGCGCCTAAATTACCCGCCGTCCAACAGCTACAAACTGAGATCCCTGACTGCACACATCTCATGCATAATGAAACCAAGGTTTAGCCACTGTGATGCACTTATAAGCCAGCAACAAGCTTCTGCACCCAGGCTGTTGTAATATATCCACACTGATTTATAAAGGCTATGGTCCCAACCATGTCATCCCAAATGGAACGTTGCTAAACATGTTACATCTTTTGAAGAGGTAGGGTATGTTGACGTGAGCCACTCTGCTGGGTTTCTGAGGCAGATCACAAAGGGTGACGATAAACTTCCCATGCACTCACTTCACCAAATCTGCATCCCAGGGCATGTCCCAATCAAAAGCCACAAACCCATCAATGAAGAAGAGACCTCTGTAACTTATGAGTGGTAGGAGTAGTCTTAACTGCAGAGTTGTTTCAAAGTCTTCATGTGCTGCAGGGTTAGTGTGCCTCATAAATAGTCCATCGCTCAGCCGCACATCCATATTATCTGGTTGCCCAGAAAGTGGCCACTGTTCCATCATCCTTCATAGAAGAATCCAACAATGATGGTTCTAGGCATGCATTCCATACTCAGCCTCCTTGAAACACTTAATCAATTCCGTATATTTATCCAATTATGTTTCCATTAGTGCTCTGTACAAGTAGCTATGACTTTTAAAATATACCTGGCTTTTAAGAGATGAAGTATCGTATCTTCATTTTGAACACGTTTAGTGATTGCCCTTTCCTGACAGCTTAGATTCTAACAAGATGCTGGGATGGTTTTGAATAGATCAATACTTTTTTGCCCTCACCTACAAAATAACCAAAAACTGGAGAAGGTTTAATCTGGGTGAGTTGTCTCCTGATCAACAGATTGAAGTCAACCAAATGACAGAATGAATTTATCTTGGATCCTCTTGCCAGGTGTGATAGAATTTGGGTGTGAAAGGGCCTTAGG